>JARQWZ010007961.1:0-31168 GCA_033150135.1 Gobio occitaniae
GTGGGCCGAGGAACTAGCATCGGAGCTTTGTTCCACACCGTCACCCTCAGATCACCCTGGCCACCAGCCAAAGTACCGCCTCCAGGGGAGACCGCAGATTGGGGGGTGGCAGAGGGGACTCTCATTCCGGCATCAGCACGGAATTCACGGAGTCTTGATCGTAGCACCGAGATGGCCAGGTTCCCGCAGAGGGAACATGAGTCATCCACCAGCGCTGCCTGAGCGTGCTGAAAGCCCAAACACGTCACGCAGCGCTCGTGCCCGTCAAAAGACAGAAGAGATCTACCGCACCCAGAAGTGCACGGACGAAACATCCTGAAAAGGACGTATCCGCTGCAAGCTCTTTTGTGAGAGGAAACTTTGCAGTCGATGCCGAAGTGCCCAGGGAAACACACACCAGCTGTCAGACAGATCACTGCGCAGATCAGCAGGCAGGAAGTATGCGATCACTGGAACGCGCCGTCACGCCAACACCGACTGGAAAGCTGCTCGTCTCGAAGAAGCTGACAAGTCTCAGAAGGCTGTAGGAGTGAAGAGGTCCTCTTGGCTCCGAAAGCAGAAACATAATGTGATATTGCCACGTACTTCCTTATATACTCACGCGATGAGGCGGAGTTACGTATGCAAATTCCGCATGCCCCATGGCATTGGCACGCCATTGGGCGTTTTCTCTAAGCTCGAAGATGATAGGCTTCTAAGCGAAACCCCCATTCGTTAGTCACTAACGTTACGTCGTAGTGACTGAACGAAAGGGAACAAGAAATTACTTTGGTAACCCATAACCAGGTGTTGTAAAAAGAACAATTTAAGCTTTACAGCTCAAGTAAAAACGTTTTGTTTGCTAAACAATTTATGTAGGTGCCTCAACCAAAAACACCCTCTGACCCACTTTCCCACTAGACTTCCATTGTAAGTGTAATATGGAACAAGTAGAAAAGATGGTCTGTGGTTAAAAAAAAGCAGCATGACGCATATGGATTAAACCAACCCAGAAACCTTGAGCATACGATGATTTTGTTGGTATGTGGATGTTTACCTTAATGCGAAAGAACAGGCCTTTAAAAAAATTATACTTCACTGCCGAGTAGTGACCCTGTCATGAACTGCCACAAACTTTCAAATCTCATCCTATTCAATTAGTACAGCGCTGCCTGAAGAGACGTCTTTGAGAAATGTTCTTCAGCTCTCAGAGCTCAAGTGGCTCTGCTGTGATCTTAAATTAAAAACCTATTCACACGCCTCAGACGTGGATTCACTTATAACTCCAGGCATTAGTTCTACTTGTTCTATCGTGCTTCACCTATTATGCTGAAATGTTTCGAATATACAGCCATTCATTTGCGTGTCGAGGGCCTGACGTTGCAGTTTCTTTCATCCGAAATTTGCCTATCAACCCCAATAACAACTAATTATAGGCCATTGTGGGTTCTCAATCTGACCAATTTAGATTTACCTGTCTTTGCAAACATCTCTTATTTGTGTCTTTTTCTGTCTTAAAGTGTCTGTAATTAGTTGACATCGCCTCAGGTAATTACACTGAACAGAAAACATTCTGAATCATCTTTTTGCATATGTTGGATTTCATCTTTCTTTTACTGAAAAGAGATGGATGGATGGATGGGTACACGACATTCAAATGTAGTGATTTAAAATAAATAAATAAGTATAAATGTATAAATAAATAAATATAAAAACTATTATACTTATACTTTACTTGTATATTATTTAACAATGTTAATTTGTTGTGAATAAGTATACAAAATAATACAATTAAATCATGCTCAGTATTTTTTTTTGTCCAGAAAGCTTATTTCATTTCATTTTAATTATATATTTTTTATTTTAGAAATTACTAGATTAGATCAATAAATAATAATTTAAGCACATTCTTCACATTATTTCAACTTAAAATCAAAATAACTCACAATTGCATGCATAAACCTTTTAATTCAGCTCAAAATATGGCTCAAAATTATGTTGGGCTGTCCCGCTGTGTCGTAAAGTTGGTTTCTCTTCAGTATGCATTCAGATACACATGTAGACATGATACATTTTTTTTTTTTTTTTTGGTAAAGTTTTAGCATTTTAGTTTGAATTTTGAGCATGTTTAGGTTTTTCTAAAGCCACTTTTCCACCATCGGGCCGAACGGTTGTCATTACATAACCATTCCATTCCGTGCCAATCCGGACCAGCCGGTACGGTTAAATACGGTGTCCCAGTAGTGCACAACACAACGAAATATAAAAAGCAAAAATAAGTTCACAACACAACGAAAACAAGCCACAACACAACAAAAAAGCCACAACACAAATAAATCAAGCCACAACACAACGGAAACAAGCCACAACACAACGGAAATGCTCCCAACCACTCGGGGGCACTCAGAGTGCGGTAAAGTTGCCACTGTTCTATAGAGTCGGCAATCTCACAAAGATATCAATATCACAATTAGTTTTAACAGTATGTAGGCTAACCATTGTTTATCGATATGAAATATTAATTTAAAATCACCTACATGCATTATAGCTGCATTATTATGCTCGGCTTTGACCCCGATACAACGGCGCTAAGGGAATGTCTGCCAATTCCACCAATTGGTTGAAACGTATAATTTGTATGAATTAAAATTACTTTTAACATTTAAAAACAGACATGTTAAAATTCCACAGCTTGATTGTATTGGTAAAACCGACTTAATAATGCACAACACAACATTGGAATTTGAAAAAAAAAAAAAAAGTTAATTTAATTAATACAAATTATATGTTTCAACTTGGTGGAATTGGCAGACGCTCCCTTAGTGCTGTGGCAGCGGGTCAAAACGTTCTCGAGAATAAATATGCAGCTATTATGCATGTAGGTGATTTTGAATTGATATTTCATGTCGACATACAACTGCACACTTAAAACTGATCGTAGTGTTTAAATATTTGTAAGATTGGCGAATCTATAGAACAATGCAGGGAAAACTAACTTTACCGCACTCCGAGAGTCCCCTAGTGGTCGGGAGCATTTACGTTGTGTTTTAGATTTTTCGTTGTGTTGTGGCTTTATTAAATTTACAATCGTGCTTAGCCAGCTACTGAGAAACTGGTGGCCAGGCAACAGACAAGTGACAAATTCTGAGTGGTGACGTCAATTCACAGATTCTACCAGAATGGTTCAGCACAGTCAGCTAACCATGCTGAGAATTCCAGGCTGAGAACCACTCAGATAACCACACGATGTTTGTTTTTTTTCTAAAATGACCCGAGGGAAGAGCAGCGCAAATTAGCGTCTGGTTTAAGACATGCTTTTTGAGGGCAATAAATAATAAAGAAAATACCAGTAAATTGATTAGTTCAGTCAGGACCACTTTGAGAATGAAATTTATTGACAATCTTTGGAAAAGGAGAAAGGCTAAGGCTTAGGCTCCAAGGTGCTCGAGCTGCCATATGATACATCCTTGAGACACAAATCTCCAAGCCTTCCCATGGGCGTAGATTACGCACACTTTTTCATTGGGCAAGTGTGCTCATGACAAATTGAGATTTTCATTTATTCGTATAAATTCAATTTAAAATTCAAAGAGACAGTCTCTCTATATAACTTACGTGAATTTCAAGTATCCATGGTAATCAGTCAGCCACTGGTCACGGTGACGGCCCATGCTCGCACCCGTGCTGTAGCTATCCATCATTTCCATACATGAGGTCACGATGAGTTCAAAGCGTTACAAAAAAACCTCTTCACTTCGAAAACATCAAGCACTGTAAGTTGGCATGTGGTATCCGAATTGTGTTGCACAATAATGTAACTCTGTTTCTCTTGTTGAATAATTAGCCAGTTTTGCTGGGGAATAGTCTCTACCTGCACAAAGGTTTTCAGTGTACTATTTTCTTGTAACGTCTTTTATTTTCACAGATATGTTATCAAACCCCTTCAAATTAGAATAAAGATGGCATTTTTAGCTTGCTGAATTTGAAAACTCCCAACGTTAGCCGTGAGTGCTTTGGCAGCGTAACGTTTTGTGTGTGTGTGTGTGTGTGATAGGCTACGGAATATCCACGGAAGTGTTTCTAGTATATCACAGATAGTTTGTTTCTGTATTGATTCTATATATAAATGTTGATACAATGTATGTAAAGTGTTTATTCTTGCTCTTGTTTATTGAATATATAAAACAGCAAAAACAGTACATTGTGAAATATTTTTACAATTTAAAATAACTTCTATTTGAATATATAGTAAAGTGTAATTTATTTCTGGGATTCAAAGCTGAATTTTCAGCATCGTTACTCCTGTCTTCAGTGTCACATGATCCTTCAGAAATCATTCTAATATGATGAGTTGCTGCTCAAGAAAAATGTATTATTATTATCATTGTTTAAAACAGTTGTGTACTTTTTTTCAGGATTATTTTATGAATAGAATGTTCAAAAGAACAGCATTTATCTGAAATATGAAGCTTTTGCAACATTATAAATGTCTATACTGTTACTTTATCAATTTAATGCATCCTTGATGAATAAATGTATTAATTTCTTTAAGGTCTTTCCCCCAAAAAATAAAAAATAAATAAAACATCTTACTGATTCTTACGGCAGTACAATGTTACAAAAGCTTTCTATTTCAGATAAATAGTGTTCTTTTGAACTTTATATTAATCAAATAATCCTAATATGTTTTACACAACTGTTTTCAACATTGATGATGATAATAATAAAAGTTTCTTGAGCAGCAAATAATCATATTAGAAGGATTTCTGAAGGATCATGTGACACTGAAGACTGGAGTATGCTGACAATTCAGCTTCGATCACAGGAAAAAATTACATTTGAAAACATATTCAAATAGAAAAAAGTTATTTTAAATTGTAAAAATATTTCACAATAATAATGTTTTTGCTGTATTTTTGATCAAATAAATGCAGCCTTGGTGAGATTAATTTTTTCAAAAAAATTGAAAAACCTTAATGCTTTCGCTTATAAGTCTCATGCCATTTAGATTTCAGCAAACGTCATTTTATCCATTGTGGCAACAGTCTGTTAACATGGGCTCAATTAGAAATAATATGTTGAGCCAATGGAAAAATGTAATTTACCAACACTGTCAAAAATGTCAGGCCTCTCCAATTTAAAATGTTCTAGTGACCGATCACATCTAAATTTTTCAATTTGGCCAACTAAAAAATGTAGATGTGATCAGTCACTAGAAAATTTTTAATTGGAGAAATGTTTTACAGTGAAACTGTGTGGTTGGTCCAATTAAATATTTTAAATTGTAGTAACAATTGTTTATTTCTCACTGTCCCAAAAGACAAAAATGACTAAAAACATAAATATATTAAGCAAAATACAGAAACAGACAACAGGGTTGACATTTTATCACATTACTTTAGGCTTTTTGCGCATGCGTATACCGTTTTTCGGACGTAGGACTGAGCACAATTAAATATGTTCGGTGAATATACAATTTTAATTTTAAGTGAAGACCTTAAGCTATGATTAGTACAATGCATCTTTTTGCATGGCAATAATTATTTGGAAGTCATTTATTGGGCCAATAAGTAATGATCAATTTGCTAAATTTTTCCCCCCAATTTTTTTTTACAGTGTAGTAAATCCTGACAGTAGTTTTTTTTTTTTTTTTTCTCGCCATAAGAGGGAGTATATAAAGGATTTCTGAATACTCTGCACTCTCTTTCTTCTCATATACTAGACAATTTCAACTCAAATCAAAATTTCATGTCAGTTTATTTATTTATTTGCTAAGTAGCCATGTAATCTGCTTAATTTTTATTTTGTTCCTGGTCACCCTGTCTGGGTTTATTTTGCGATACTAGCTGGCTGACTCAACCTTATCCCTTACGTATATCTCGCAAAGCAGAATGAATAATTTAAGTGACTTGTTTGCTTTTGTAGTCTCAGTGTATTAACGTTTGAAAAAAATGAATATGTTTTGTTGAGAAAACAGGATGCCTGCACAACCAGTTTAGGTTTGTCAGAGCTTTCCGCACATGCCAGAAAGCAGAAGCAATGTGGGCCAGTCATTGGCTCCTACCATGTTTAATAAATGACTTGGCAAAATCTTTGATAGGCCATGCCATCCAAAAGGAAAGCTTGGCAGCGGTGTCTTTACGAAATTGCCTTTACCCACTGTAGAGAGCGGTGGGTCAACTCATGGTTCGCCCTTTGCTGCAGAGGCATGCAAACAGAGAAAGACCATGTACCTGAGCTCTGCACTAATAGGAAACGAATTCACAGAGTGCACTTAACCTTGTTAAAAAAATATTTCACAGTAAGAGCATCTGGGTTTATGCTCATTCAACTTTGACTGATAGCGCATGCAATGTTGAAAAGCAAAACATCAGAATCAGAGCTCATAAAGAAACGAGTGTTTAACGTGAACGGTTATAAGCCTCAGAGCTCACTATGAATGATATTGAAACCAAGAATCGTGTTTCAGTTCCCACACTTCCACACCTGGGAGCTGCTTTTGAGACTGTGGATCATGTGGAAACTGTTTAATCACCTTGAGAACAAGATCTCTTTCTAGAGCACTTTCAGACTGATTTAGCACTTATTTATTCACCTGAGAATATTGTCCTAGTTTTGATGCAAACTTCATAAAAGTTCAATACTGTCGTAAAATATCCATCCATCCATCCATCCATCCGACACTTTCTACCCAATTCATCTTATAAGGTGACATAAGGAGACCAATTTCTGAAATAGTTTAGAGGACTATGAGAAGGAAATAAGAAATAGCATTAGTATAGATATATGTCGGAAAACTCAATGTCGGTAAATCAGAAAACTTTAAGACAGCATGAAATGACAGTGTGAAATTAACTTTTTTATAGGCTATATTTCTGGATTGATCTGAAAAATCAGCAGTGAAATAATGTAGGGCGTGACTTGATTGGATCCTGAAAAGTTAGATTATTCCATAGCTGCGTGGTATTGGATATGTCAGCAGGAAATAAAAGTAATTTCAGAGCTGAAAACATACTACATTTTGATGAAATATGATCAAAACAAACATATTTTTCTTTAGAATAATGCACACTGATGAAGCGTGCCCAGGACATTTATATGCACACAAGAAAGTAATTCCATGCGTAAGAATCAATCTCACGTTGTCTTGAAAGAAATGTGCAAACTTTATGGCACTGTCTATTTTTCAAACATGTTCATTTGTATTTTTCCAAACCTCCAGATTTATTGAAGATTGTATCATGTATTTATGTTTGTATAGCCTCATACTAATAAAGATGAGGATTTTTATTCAATGTGCCTAGGCTTCCGGTCTCTAATGCACTGCAGTATAACTCATGTACCGGAAAAATTATTCATGCATAACAATTCAATTTATCAGGAGGGGGTGGGGGATTGAAATTGTGATCCATTTTGTTATCCTCTCACTTGGGCCATCAGGTGGGGAGGGGAACAGGACCTGGTCATCTCCCCAGAAATCAATCAGTGTAAGCGGGTACAGATCTCTCTCCCTGCTCTGCCTCACGGGCCATCTGAACAAATTATTTTCCTCTCATTCATTCCTGTGGCCTCCTCCAGGGGCATCTGCCTGTCAGAAAATCTGCATCTTCCACCTGACAGATTACCATTGAGAAAAAAGATGCAAGGAAATGAGAAAAAAAAACTCTGTTGCCAGGGAAACGACTCAGGATATGGGGGAAAAAAAAACTCCCAAAGACTCTCTTGATGTGAGAAGATCAAGATTGACATGTCTTAAAAAAAAATAATTAAAAAAAACACATCAAAACTAGAGTTAGTCTTTGTCTGCTGGTTTAAATGAAATCTGCTAGTGCACTTAAAAAAATCCATGACAATACAATCAAAAAAATAATAGTTCATTTGAAACATGATTATCTTGCAGCACACAATGGTAAAAAAAACATTGCACACACTAAAGAATTAAGAATTTAAGCTACGGAATTACATATTTGTAAATGTCTATGTGTGTGTTTCTCTTTTTAGCAAAGCAAGTGTTTCTCAGCAGGAAGCTAAAATCAGCAGCGAGAGAAAGAGAAATAAGCAGTGGGTATTCATTACTGCCGGACTCATTCCTCAGCGACTGATCGATCTGCTAAATGAGAAAGTTCAGAAGTGAACTCTAAAAGACTTTCAGGGTGAACGATCGGATTATTCTTACAAGTTTTACAACTTGAAAGAGAGAGAGAGTGCACTGTCACACATAGACTATATTATATATTATATATACATACAGGGCCATAGCTAGGGAATTCTGGGCCCCCTGAAAAAACACTCATGTGATCCCCCACCGCCCTCCACTCATATTATATACGGTATAAGATATGGACATATAAATAGAATATAAATATTGTTTTTGCTTGTTTTATATTAATTTATGTACAAAATTGATATAACTATTACATAAAAATGGCATTAAGCGATTAATAACTTCCCATGAAACATGGCAAGTCATCAAGCAATTATTCAAGACAAACTAATACAATAACAACAAAAGACAACACATTAATAAACTGATAAATTAAACATTGCCTTCCAGCAATATAATAAAAATGAATTGCCAGTCAGTTGTGTATAACAGCTGAGGTAAACATTGAGAAATTAAAGAATGCAGTCAAATGCTAAATAAAACAGCCTAAATTTCTCACTGTCTTCGTTTTTATGAAGATAAAAGGCTGCTGCATTATGCATATGTTATTAAATAAAGCTAAGAAATGTCCCCTTCAAGAGCACTGAATTGTATTCGCGTTTTCTTGACAGTAATATTGTTATTGTTATATTTGATAGACTGAATAAGTATTTTTCCTGGCCTCCCTCTCCTTCTTTTCATGATGATACTGGTACCCAGAGTTTTTCCCCACATTTTCATTCAGTCTCACTAGCTTTATTTTTAACTTCACCTGTTCTCTGTGCAGCATCAACTCTGATTGGTTCTGTTCATTAGCTGGGGTGGAACTTGCGATTTTTTTAATTTTTTTATTTATTAGGTCCCTCAACTGTTTGTTGCTGCCATCGGATTAAACCATTTTTATGAAGGGGAGACACAGGAAATATTTGGAAATCACACTGCCTTCACCAGATTGCCTTCTTCCCATAGTGCATCCTGGTGCCATGTGTTCCTCAGGTAAGCGACGCACATGCACCCAGCCATCCATGTGATGTAAAAGAAAACGTGATTCATCAGACCAGGCTTCCATTGCTCCGAGGTCCAGCTCTGATGCTCACATGCCCAATGTTGGCACTTTCGTTGATGGACAGGGGTCAGCATGGGCACCCTGACTGGTCTGTGGCTATGCAGCCCCATACACAACAAACTGCGATGCACTGTGTATTCTGACACCTTTCTATCAGAACCAGCATTAATTCCTTGAGCAATTTGAACTACAGTAGCGCGTCTGTTTGATCCGACTTCACTCCCCACTTGCATCAATGAGCCTTGGCCACCCATGACCCTGTCGCCGGTTTGCCACTGTTTCTTCCTGGGATCACTTTTGATTGATACTGACCACTGTGGACCGGGAACACCCCACGAGAGCTGCAGTTTTGGAGATGCTCTGACCCAGACACCTAGCCATCACAATTTGGCCCTTGTCAAACTCGCTCAAATCCTTATGCTTGCCCATTTTTCCTGCTTCTAACACATCACCTATGAGGCCACAATGTTTACTTGCTGCCTAATATATCCCACCCACTAACAGGTGCCGTGATGAAGAGATAATCAGTGGAATCAGTGTTATTTTATCTTAAAAGAAAAAGAAAATCAACATCTCCAAACTTTTGAACATAGTGTTTTAAGTGTAATTGTTTTACCCAAATTGGCCTCAGCTAGATATGTGATTGCTGTTTCCGTGATTAACATTTTAACGTCACTGTGATCAATATTTGCAACTTGAGTTCGTCCTCTGTCTGACCCAAGTGAATTCACTTTACATGCAGGCCATGAAAACGAGCACCAATTATTATAGTAAATATTTGAAAGACCTTGAATTCACCATATGCTTCAATAAAAGCCAAGGAGCAACCTGAGAGCTTTAGACTTTCAGGCTTGTAATCCCATGAAAAATAAAAAAACAGACCTTCAGTCCCATGCCTTCTGATAGCGTGCGTTCATCAATATGTCGAGTAATTGCTCAAGTGACCTTTACTGATAAGAAACTGTAGCTCCCCAAATCTCTATCGCTCTATGTCAGGATCTCTTTTAGTATTCCTTCCCCTCTGTACATTCAATTTATCTTTGTCATTTTCTCACTCTCCCTCTGGCTTACATACAAAACAAAGCTGGACTTGAGCAGATGAGGCCTGACTATAAGAACTCTAGATAGCAACTTGACTATAAACATCAACACTGACCTGGAAAGTACATGATAAACACAAAGGCACACATGCTTTTAATACAGAAGGGTAAACAATAGAACAAGATGTGTGAAAGGGTTATAGTTAGCAGACAGGATGTGATGCATACACTGCATTCAGACAGGACTTGTTGCCTTCTTACCTGCATAGATACGAGGGAAGCATTTTCAGCATTCGAACACTGGAGATTGAATGAATAAAATCCATGAAAGAAAACCATAGATTACATGGTGATACTTCAAAATAAAAAGCAAACTACATTTCAAAATAAAAGACATGAACCTGAAATACGGATATTTGGGCAGATAACAATTATTATACATTATATAATTATTTCAGATAATCTAACTAACCTTTAGATGATCATGTTCACATCCCATAGTATCTAAATTGTACTTTATTGTTCTTCTTCTTTTTATAAATTATTATTATTTAACATTGGACACGACACTACACTACACTACACTACACACACACACACACACACACTGATTATCTTCACTGTATGTATATGTACATACAGTATATTCAAATTAAATATAACATAAAACACAACCCTGTCGATTTTTGTGAAATATTAGTTTTAATGAACAATAATACCCATTATAAAATTATAAGAAGCTTAATACAATAGAAAAAAGACAAAAGCAACAAATAAATAAATAAAGATCTGCCCAGGAACAAATAACATATTCATATTCCAAAGATTGCCTGTTAGATATACCCAAACAAATTATATCCCATGTTTAACCAATACAGATACATCAAAGCCTGTGGAAAATGTCAGGAGGATGAGGTAGGGCTGTTCTCAGCAGGGTGATCGCCCGGACCTCACAACTCAGTAAACAATTTTTAAAATAGGCGCTATCTTTAAATAAACCAGAGGTTTGAGATTTAAACAACTTGCCTGAAATACTCTTAAAACTACATTCTGTGACAAAAGCAAGAACACATTCAGGTATTTAATTTGGGCCTGTCCAAATGCACTTGACTACTTGTCTACTTGCATGATGTATTGCCCAATTTGCCCAAGTGGGTGTTTAGACTGCAAGTGTGTGTAAAATTTAGGGCACACGTATAGTATTGTAAGTGTTTATAGACCTTTATTTTGATTTGCAATACTTCCCATTTTAAAATAAACTTTTAAATGTCTGTTCAGGAGTACCAAGGTAACATATGACACACTTTTGTAATTGTGGTGCTTCCAATTAAGTGATAAAAAGCAGTTGTAAATATTGTACAAAAATACACATTCTCATCTTTGCACAAATAAAATGTGCAACGTTTTACTACCAAATATGTAATATCTAATTTAACTTATAGTGGAATGTTTTTGTAATGCTGTGGTAAGCACGCACAAAGACGATGATTCAATTAGAGTCTTTATTATATCCCAAAATACACAATTTATGAGACTTTAATGTTAAGGGCCTGAAAATAGGCCATAACTTGTGCCATAACTGCTAACCCAACTGTGGAGGGAGGGTAGGGGTTGGGTTAGGCTGAGTCAGCCCTGCAAACCTGTCAGTAGACAAGGCAGTGGACTTTGGAAATATGCTGGCATATGGCCTGACGAGGCCTGACGAGGGTGTCTATTGTAGCAGAGCATCCAGGTCCATCAGCAACACTAGGATCTCCCTGCTCAGCTGAATGAAAGCGTCATTTTTTTTTAATTTCAATCTGTTATATTTTCTGTTCATTTAAATTTGCAGATATTACTTTGGTTCATTTAAAAATAACTTACATTACAAAAATAAATACACTTTTTCATCTTTAAGTTTCATTACAAAAATAAAGTGTACATAATTTTTTGTTTAATTTACAAATGATAAGTGACATTAAAAAATACTATATGGAAAAATAGTTTCATTTACCAATTTTATCTTACATAAATCTTACTCCACCATTCACTCAAGAAGAAAATTAATCTGTCCATTCTCTTCCCGCTCTCCTCTCTTTTGTCTCTTGCTGAAACTTTATGTCCTCCCTCATTAGCTCGATCAGCTCATCCTCACAGCCTCTTTTTCTCTTGGCTGTTGCTGTCTCTGGCTCCTCCTCATCTTGGTCATCCACTGCTGAACTTGGCCCTGGTGTGTCCTCAGGGATGGAGGCAATTAGGACAGGGGGGTTGTTGGAATGCCTCTGTCTTAACACCTCATCCACGAGGACAGACCACGGCCAAGTTGCAGCAGTGGGTTTCCCACTCACTTCCTCACCCGTCCCAGGAAACTTGCAATCCTAAGGCCTTTGTACACTGAGTCCGAAATTTTTGCATGCGTTTTTTCGTATTCGTGATCCGAATAATTTGTCACGCACAGAGACCTTGCACACTGAGTCCAATGCGTATTAATGAATGCGTTACGCAAAACAATACAAAATGCCGTGTTCAAGTAGTGAAGTTGATTTTTTCCTCTCTCTTCTTAAAAAGAGAAAAAGAAAGAGGAAATAATGGGTCCATCCACTCCTGCGTTCGCATAGAGAGAAAGGTGAGTTCCACCTCCTTATCAAGGAGCAGCGGGATTATCCAGACCGATTCAAAGTTTACTTTAGAATGTCAGTGGCTCAGTTTGATGCTTTGCTAGCGATACTGGAGCCACATATTAAAAATGAGACCACCAATTTCCGTGAATCAATTGATCCTAAACAGAGACTGGCATTATGTCTAAGGGATCCGTGCGCACACACACACACACACACACACACACACACACACACACACACACACACACACACACACACACAGACACACACACACACACACATACATACACACACACACGGTTTACAGGGACTTGGTGTGCTATAATTTTAGCTGTGATATAATAATATTAGTAGTATTTTTCATACAATAATATTTGTATATATATTTGTAGGTATCTGAGCACTGGCGATTCATTCAACACCATTGCCAGCAGTTTTAGGTTGGGCATCAGCACTGTAGATGGGAAAAACAGAATGCGAAAAACACAGAAAATCGGACCTGTTCCAAATTATTTTTGACGGACAAAAGTTTCGGAGGCAGTGTGAAAGCGTGATTGACATAACGTGAGGTTGAATTTATGTTTTGACGTGCAAAAATTTTGCATGCGAATTTCGAAATCTGTGTGCAAAGGCCTTAAGGCAACGCAAATAAACATGCTTGTTAACAACAACAACAGCAGCACAATACATTTCAGCAAAGCTGTTTCAATTAACTTGCTTACTTTGTATTTTAAGTACTTAAGTTCTCCCAATTGTTTTGGCCTGCAAGCGAGTGACCTTCCCCAGCAGGCCCATTTTCTCTAGAATTGTCCGAAAACGAGAAAAGGGAATCACTTATGGAAAATATGAAGAATAGGGTGCAATCTTAACGTTAGACAATAATGACACAGCAGGGCATGCATACAAAATACTCCAGAAATTATATTTCTGGATCCTCAAGTTTGGTTAAACATTTGTATGCATATCTTGCATGACAGCACTACAAAAAACAACAAAGTAAAGGACTATTGTCTTATCTACGGTTGTGCTTATTGTTGTGGGCTTTGTATAGGGTGAGGGCTATTTGTTATAAGAGGGCCAAGTGGACATATTACAAATGGGTCGTTTCCTTACCTCCAAGCCACACTGGCCGAGTTTTTGACTCTTTTTAATGAAGACAGCAGCTATTTGCACTAATTGAAAACAGACACTCCGTTTAATAAATTGAGCTGTCTGCTCCTTGCTCCCTAAAACTTTGCCTCAGACCACCTAACAAATGAAGCTGCGCAGGTGTAACATGTTTAGTTTAAGTTCACGTTTTTTAAGAAAGATCCCTGGCTTTTAAAACTTGTTTCGCTAGCTATTTGAGTAAATTAAAACACATCTACTTACGTTTATGCGTGTATTCCTCGGCCGCCACATAATAACCTTCAATTTTCTTTTAATCAAAATCTTGTCGTCACCGGTGCAAAATTTATTCTGGGGTAGGGTAGGCCGTGAAGGGTCCATCCTTCATTGCCCGAGAAATGGAGGGTGCATTTGAAGGAGCTTTTGAATTGGGGTAACCTTCGTTGTGAAGGTTACAAATGTTGCACCCTTCGAAGGCTACATTCGAAGGCCGATTGCATCACTGCAGCGCGACAAAGGTTCCCCCAATTCAAAAGTTGCACCCTTCAAAGGTCGCATTCGAAGGCCGATTGCGTTACAATGGCTCGATGAAGGCTGTCCCAATTCAAAGGTTGCACCCTTCGAAGGCCGCAATCGAATGCCGATTGGGTCAACCCCTTCGAAGGGTGCAACTTTTGAATTGGGGGAACCTTCGTCGCACTGCAGTGATGCAATCTGCCTTCAAATGCGGCCTTCGAAGGATGCAACATTTGTTGCACCGCTGGGATGCAAGCGGCCTTCGAATGTAGCCTTCGAACGGTGCAGCCTTTGAATTAGGACAGCCTTCGTCACGCCGCTGTGGCTGCCAATCGGCCTTCGAATGCAAACTTTGAAGGGTGCAGCGGCTTTTGAATTGGGACAGCCTTCCTTGTGCCATGGCGACGCGATCTGCCTTCAAATGCAGCTTTTGAAGGGTGCAGCCTTTGAATTGGGAGAGCCTTCGTTGCGCCACTAAGGCGCAATCGGCCTTCGAATGTGTAATTCAACCACAGCCCTTGAATTGGGACAGCCTTCGTCGTGCCGTGGTGACACAATCGGCCTTCGAAGGGTGCAGCCTTTGAATTGGGACAGCCTTCGTCGCACCGCTGTGATGCAATCAGCCTTCAAATGCGACCTTCGAAGAGTGCAGCCTTTGAATTGGGACAGCCTTCATTGTGCTGCTGTGACGTAATCTGCCTTTCAATGCAGCCTTCGAAGGGTGCAGCCTCTGAATTGGGTCACAGCTGAGGATTCAAATAGACAGTCTTTATTATATTCCAAAATGCAACCCCATTTCCAGAAAAGTGTGGAAATTTTTTCAAAATGCAATAAAATCAAGAATTTGTGATTTGTTAATTTTATTTAATTCTCGTTAATTCTCGTTATTTAACTGAGAAAAGTACAAAGAAATAAAAAATCCTATGATTTCACTGACCAACAAAACTGTATTTTGTAAATGTAAACAACATCTTGATTTTGATGGCTGCAGCACACTCCAAAAATGTTGGGACAGAGGCATATTTACCACTGTGTCACATCACCTTTACTTTTAATTACACTTGTTAATCGTTTGGGAATTGAGAAAACTAACTACTGCATTTTTTCAAGTGGAATTTTTCCTGATACAAGACAGCTGTTTAACAGTGCGTGTTTGTCAGTGTCTGAGTCTCTTTTTCACCATTACAGATCGTATATATCATAAGCAACCAAAGAAACAAACAAGGACATAATAATCAGTAACCAAAGAAACAAAAACTAAACAAAGCAGGAAAACGGGAGTTCACTTCCACCATTATAACTGCAGCCTATATTCCCCCGGATGCTGATGCCAAGCTTGCTATGAAAGAACTTCCCGCAGCCATCAGTAAACAACAGACTGATCACCCGGAAGCTGCTTTTATTGTTGCAGGTGACTTTAATCATTCAAACTTAAAGTCAGTGCTACCTAAGTTTCACCAGCATGTTTCTTGCCACACCAGAGGAAATAAAACCATAGACCATGTTTACACAAACATGGCTGGCGCTTACGTTGCGACACCCCTCCCCCACCTGGGACAGTCAGATCACCTGTCTTTGTTCCTCATCCCCAAATATGCACCCCTCATCAACCGTGTGAAGCCATCAGTGAAGACCATCAAGGTGTGGCCTGCGGGGGTTGATTCCACACTCCAGGAAAGGTTTCTACACACAGACTGGAGTGTTTGCATCTCAAGCCACCAGTGGGGCTCACACAGACATTGACTCCTACACCTCCTCTGTATTGGATCATATCAATACCACCATTGACAGTGTTACAACACAGAAACAGATCACCACATACCCAAATCAGAAACCATGGATGAACAGGGAAGTGCGACTCCTGCTGAAGTCACGCATTACTGCCTTCAGATCAGGAGATGCACATGCCTACAGTACGTCCAGAGCAAACCTGAAGAGGGGCATCAAAAAGGCCAAGCACTGCTACAAGCTAAAGATAGAGGGTCACTTTTCCAACTCTGACCCTCAACGCATGTGGCAGGGTATTCAGGCCATTGGCCATTGGACTTCAGGATTTTGGACTTCCTAACTGACAGACCCCAGAGTGTTCGTTCAGGACTCACCTGCTCCACATCCATCACACTCAACACTGGTGTACCACAGGGCTGTGTGCTAAGCCCGTTTCTCTACTCCCTCTTCACCTCCGACTGCAAGCCTGTGTATGGATCTAATTCCATCGTCAAGTTTGCGGACGACACTACGGTGATCGGTCTCATCAGCAACAACGATGAGACTGCCTATAGGGAGGAGATCCAGCACCTGGCCACATGGTGCACTGAAAATAACCTGCTCCTCAACACCACCAAAACGAAGGAGCTCATCGTGGACTTCAGGAAGGAGCCAAGAGGCACACACGACACCATCCACATCAATGGAATGGCTGTTGAACGTGTCTCCAGTTTCAAGTTCCTGGGGATCCACATCTCGGCGGACATGTCGTGGACGACCAACACCTCCAGCCTGGTCAAGAAGGCTCACCAGCGCCTCTTCTTCCTGAGGACACTGAGCAAGAATCAGCTCTCCTCGGCTACCCTGGTGAACTTCTATCGCTGCGCAATAGAAAGCATCCTGACCAACTGTGTGGCAGTATGGTATGGGAGCTGCTCTGTTGCAGAGCGCAAGGCACTGCTGCGGGTGGTGAAAACTGCCCAGCGCATCACAGGGACTCCACTACCTGCCATCGAGCACATCCAGAGGAAACGCTGTCTGCATCGAGCTCGCAGCATCCTCAAGGACTCCTCTCACCCAGCCCACAGACTGTTTTCTCTCCTGCCCTCCGGCAGGCGTTTTAGGATCCTCCGGACCAGGACCAGCAGATTAAAGAACAGCTTTTTCCCCAAAGCTGTCTCTTTACTGAACTCAAACCCCCGTTGATCCACTCCCCTCATATAATGATAACTCTCCTACCTCAGATCTGCCTTCACTTTGTTATTTGCACTACCGACTGTTTATTACAGTAACTACTGTTTACTTATGCATTTTACACTACCATACCTTAACTGGATTATGCTCATTTGCACTGCCGACTGTTATTTACAGTACCTACTGTTTACATTTGCATTTTGCACCGTACTTTTAACTGTAATATGCAACCACTTTCCACTGCACTTTTACACTTTTTTCGGATAGCTTCTGTCCATAATTTATTGCACTACCTTAATCCAATGCTATTTTTCTCATCTTAGCCAAACATATCATTGTATACCTCTATCTGTAAAATTCTGTTTATAGTAATAGCCATCTGTATATTATATTCATAGTACATATTCACCTGTAAATTCTGTTTATAGTAATAGCCATCTGTATATTTATTCACTGTACATATTTACCTGTAAATTCAGTTCTGTTTATAGTAACAACCATCTCTCTATTTATACATATTTATATATACAGTACTCAGTACATATCCATGTCCTGCACTTATGCAACCATTGTATATCCTGCACTTGCTGCTATTGCACTTCTGGTTAGACCTAAACTGCATTTCGTTGCCTTGTACTTGTACTTGTTTAATGACAATAAAGTTGAATCTAATCTAATCTAATCTAAACAGGAACTAAGGGAACAAAACAGAATATCAAAGAAAGAGTCCATAACATGACCATTTTCCTTGACATCTTACGATTCAGAGTTCCTGATGCATGATGAGATACACTTAGCCTCGAATATCGCTCTGAAGCTAATTATAATGATAAAATCAATCATAGTATATAATCTTGAGTGTCTAAATGTGTTTGTGCATTAGAGAGTGTCCAGTGTGTTCTTGTGCAGTCCAGAGAATACTTTAGTGTCTTCACTCTTCAGTAGATGACAAGATGAGATTGCTCACTGTGTCCTCTCGATAGTCCATCAGGCTTAGTCCTGATTGAATCAGGGCCCCTCGGGGCCCTCGTGCGACCAGAACCCTGATTACACACATTCTGCTTCTGGACTCCCATTCTTCTTTAAAAAACCCTGGATCCTGATGATGCCGTTTAGATTTTAAGCATCTCACCACTGTGAACAACTACACTTTAGTGAGGATTTATCAAGTCTTATTATTCACTGTATAGATTTATTTTTATGTAAGCAAGGCACTACAGGTAAACAAGGCAAACGTTTATTAATCACAGTAAATTAATAATTGCTTTGTATTAACTCTGAAATGCTGTTTTTAAATATGCAAATATGGTTTAATTTAATTAAATATGCACACATTTTCACAAATGTTTAGTAAACAGAAATTTGAACATTAGATAAAGCCAGGTTCAATTTGTTTTAGTTTTCTAAATTTTGTTGACATATTAGAATTAAATGTTTTTACAAAGGGGATTTTGGAAATCAAATTTGTATCAGTCCATAAATCGGAAAATGTTGTCAATAACAAGAAAAGTAAATACATTTCCACTATATTTTTTAGAAACATAATGCTATTTAAATCAGGGCAGGAGATTGTTATATGAACAAACTCTGTGAACACCTTCAGAATATAGATAGAAAGTTTTAGTGAATGTAGGTAAAGTAGAGATTTCTTAGTGTATGATAACAAAAAAATATATATAATTTTGAGAATGCATAAAGATTAAAATCTACAGGTGAACAGATAAAGTGTGATAAAATGATGTTTATAAATTAATTAAATTAAATGTGTATGCTGAGTGTTTTCTTTCCACTTTTCTGAAAGAAACGAGTTATGGAAGCAAAACAGCCTAAAATCCTGTTTTTGACCACTGCCACAATGGCATTACTGCACCACACATTTCTATTTATTGAATTATTTGTGATGCTAATGTTTTTTTTTTCTATTGCGTATAATCGATAATGTTTTCCTGATCGATCGTGACTGTCATTTCCAAGTACGCCCATCCCTGCATTTCTTCCACAGCCCTAGTGTTCACCTATTCAGTGCTATTTTAATGTTGTTTGTGAACACACTGCACGTCTTTATGGGCAGTTGGCTGCTGGTGTCAGACTCTGTGTCTCTGTGGTCAGGTGAGGAGAGCTGATTCAGCATTCATCTGCCTGCAGACTCCAAAACGTCAGCACTCAGCTCATCCCTGCCCGGCTGAAAGCCTCACTCACATCCTCACACATCTCACACACTCTCTCTCCCTCTCGCTCTCTGGAGTGTAATCAATCCTGTACCATCTCTCTGCTTGAATCAGAGTGGCTCAGTCTGAGAGGATGTGCTCATGTTTGGGAGGAACAGGAAGAGAGAATACATTTTAGTGTCTCAAGTGTTTTTCATTTACTGTGCCTTATTGGCATGACACAACGGTGCATTTGTTTAGCCAGTGAAGTGTACATGAATGGAAAGAACAGTAGTGCAGACAGATTAAACATTGGGCTATTGGCCCAAGTCAAAAAAAAGCCCACCCCAAAGTCTCTATAATATTAGGAAGCCTAACTATGGGTGCGTCTCAAAATCACTCTTAATTTCCTCGCTCCTCCGTCCTCCATCCTATGACGCGGAAACCGATCAAGCTCAGCCATCTTGTAGGACATCTCAACTCTCTAATTGCACCGCAAAGAGGCGAGGATCGAGGAGGCTTCCTGAGGAGTCATGAGCGAGGATACACAGTGTTTTATCGACTAAACTAAATCGACTAAATAAAATCCATAAAATGCCATTTGCAAAATACATATGTAGCAACTCATAATGTAATAACTGCACATAATGTAAAAACTACACATAATGTAATAAGCATTACATTATTATTGTAATAAAATGTTCATAATGTAGTACTTTTCCCCCAAAAAAACACCACAGCATCAATATACCAATGAGGTGTGCGTGTGTGTGTGTTGGATTTTGTAGGCAGGTTAAGAATGAATTTAGATTTTTAAAATGTACTATTTTTTAATAAAATAAAAAATAATAATAATTGCATGAATATTTAAATCTGTTGCATTTTGCAGGTAGTTTAAGACTTTTAAGTTTAGATTTTTAAAAATTGACTGTAAGGACAAACTAATATTTTTTCTATGTTTTAAAAGCTATTACAGTAATGAAAATATTACATGTTTTGGTGAGTTTATAATGTAATACATTTCTCATAATGTAATTATGAGCAAGATTTTTTTACGTTTTGAGAAAATGATTTCATTATAAACAGTTTATTACAATAATAATGTAATACTTTTACATTATGTTTAGTTATTACGTCATGAGTTGCTACATACATACATTTCATTATATTAACTTAGATGTTTGCATTGATGTTGGACATTCAAAAAAAAAAAAAGTTGTTTAACAGAAGATTAACGAATGTCATGAAAAAAAAATGTCTCTCTCCATTCAAAGCGCTGTATCTGCATTACTGCTGGTGGCATATGATAGTGTTGATGGCATGACTTTATTGGGATCTCTCATTCTCGCTCTCCATCTTTAACTTTTAGACTGCCAGCTAAATTAATTGCATTAATGCACTGGTCAGGCTGTATGCAGTGCTGAGTCTGAGACACAGGTACCAATCTCAGTAGAATCAATTTCCAGCTGTCAGGCAGCCAGCTGTAGAAAGCAGATGGGCCCTGATGCAAGTCCCTCCAACTTCCTGTTCACCAGGCTTTGTACACAAATCTAAATACCCTCGTGGACGTCTGCTGCCCCAATCTGTGTCCACAATAGACAGGTGGGCAGAGACACAGACTGGCTAACATAAAGAAACAACAACAAGAAGACAAAGAGGGAAAAAAGTTACAAGAGGAAGCTTTCTTTTTCTAATGTGCTGCACCTGTGTATGCAATGTGGAATATGCCTAAATCATCTCAAGTAAAGCATTGATGCCGTCCATATGTCCAAATGAGTTATTTAAAGCCTTTCTTAACACCTAGGGAAACAAAAGCAACGGCAGTTTCCGTGTCCTGCTGGTGCATTATGGAGTGTGCATCTGTTTTGTCAGTTATAGTGGTGTCACGTCTTATTTCCTCCCCCTGTGGGCCGGACTCGTGCTGGGAATGATGTTCAGTTCCAGGTTTAAGTCATGCACTGTAAAAAATTTAATAAATAAATAAAAAACACGAAAGAAAAAAAGACCAAACCTATTAAGATGTATCCAATATATAATAACTGCATTGGCAGATGTGCTGTCTGTTAACCAGAACAAGCTTCTACAGTACATGAATGCTAATTTACTTATTGTATCTGATTGAGATTATATATATATCTTCTTATCTATTGTTACTATATTGTTAACAGTTTCAATAAAGTTCACCCCAAAGTTAAAAACTTGCAGTTAATTACTCGCTTTCATGTCATTCAAAACCTGTAAGACTTTTGATTATCTTCAAAACACAAATGAAGATATTTTTAATGAAATCTGAGAGATTTCTGTCCTTCACTGACAGTCCAAATAAGTGACACAACTACCACTTTGTTGGTTCAAAAAGTTCATAAAGAGATTGTAAAGCTAACCCATATAAATATGCTAAACATTGAATTATGGCTTTTATTCACATAAACATTGACCAGCGAATATAAGCAGAAGCTCAGCTGTACTGGCTTGACTAGACTAAACCTTTATTCTTGACCAGAATAGGTTCATTGGTTCTTGTGGAAGCTCAAACGTGCTGTGTAACACACGTGAATGAACCTCATTGGTCCTCACACGCCAAGAGCTTCTGTTTACCATAACTGATGTATGTGTTGATGAATATTTATATGTGAATACAATTATACAAACTGCCATTCACAAGTTTACTGTGCTCATCACAGCTGCGTTTTTTTAATCAAAAATGCATTAAAAACAGTAATATTGGGAAATATTCATATGAGATGACGCTGTGGATGGCCGCCTCAGTGTGGAGCTCTCCAATTATTGTGCTGTTTTTGTTTGTTTGTTTTGTGTTTAGTAATTATTTTCGTTATTAGTAATTCATTTAGTAATTAGTAGTTAAAACTACTAGACATTAGCCACATTTTTTCGATTATTATTTAAGTTTTTCTGGACATTCTAGTCGGAGGGGCTGTGGTGCTGCGGATGCTCATTCTTGTGAACGTTTACAGTGTGTGAGACTCTCTTACAATCATTCTTGGGGATTTTAACAAAGCAAATCTCTCCCATGAACTTCCAAAATACAGATATGTCGCACCAGAAACACACTGTAAAAAATGTAAGGCCTCTCCAATTCAAAATTTTCTAGTGAGCGATCACATCTAAATTTTTCAATTGGCCAAATTGAATTTCTGTGAATTGAATTTTATCCTTTGTGGCAACAGTCTGTTAACATGGGCTCAATTAGAAATAATATGTTGAGCCAATGGAAAAATGTAATTTACCAACACTGTACAAAATGTCAGGCCTCTCCAATTTAAAATGTTCTAGTGACTGATCACATCTAAATTTTTCAGTTGGCCAAATGGAATTTCTGTGAATTGATACAATTTAATTAACAGAAATTCAATTTGGCCAACTAAAAAATTTAGATGTGATCGGTCACTAGAAAATTTTGAATTGGAGAAATGTTTTTGTCAGGAAAATAGGCAGGATTCAGATGCGGGTGCAAACAGAAGGTTTAATGAACAGAAAATAACTTAGGCGTCAGAAAAACAGTTCGTGGGACAGGAAAAGCCGCGACCGCGGCAATCGACACAACCAGGAAAGGCTGCTCTCTAATCCAGACAGTCGCCACCAAATGTGAATGATGTTAGAGTCCACAGTGAGCGCAGTAGAATGGCGAGAGAACTTGCAACCACGAGCACTGGAGCCTGAACGAAACGGGAAGAGACAAGACAAGACAAGACAAGAGTACTTGATACGGACACAGGCAGTCAGAATAGTGGTATAAACCATAACAGTCTGACAAAGGACAGAGACACACGAGGGGCTATAAAAGGAAAATAATAATGAGGAGAACAAGAACCAGGTGTGAGAAATGAGCTAACGAGCAGGAACAGGTAGGGGCGGAGACACAAGCACATGGCGAGCTGTCAAAACAAAGCCACGCACCAAAACACAAAACAAACACAAAGACAGGTGATCAGACCCGAGACCTGACAGTACCCCCCCTCCCAGGAGAGCCACCAGGCGCCCCAGGAGGAGGCTCACCTCGTCCCCGACGGAAGTCCTCGATCAACGAGCGGTCCAAAATGTCCCGGGAAGGCACCCAGCACCTCTCCTCTGGACCATAGCCCTCCCAGTCCACAAGATACTGAAACCCTCTACCACGGCGCCGCTCGTCGAGTATCCTCCTAACCGTATAGGTAGGAGAGCCATCCACAAGACGAGGGGGTGGGGGAATTGGACGATCGCCAGCAGGATTGATGGGAGAGGAAAACACAGGTTTAACCCTGGAAACATGAAACACAGGGTGAACCCGACCAAGAGTAGGGGGAAGCTTGAGCCTGACCGCCACTGGATTAACCACCTTGGTGACCCGGTATGGACCAATGAATCTGGGTGCCAGCTTACGAGAGGGCGCCCGGAGAGGCAGATCCCTGGTAGAGAGCCATACTCTTTGACCACACACATAGGTAGGAGGAGAGGACCGGTGGCGATCGGCTGCTGCCTTGGTTCGTCTAGAGGTCTGGGCCAAAACCCCCCTAACCTTTCTCCAGGTGCGATGGCAACGCTGGACGAAAGCCAGGGCAGACGGGACCGCAGCATCGGGTTCCTGTGATGGAAACAGAGGAGGCTTATAACCCACAAAACACTCAAAGGGGGACATACCTGAAGCCGCCATCGGAAGGGAATTACGGCCGTACTCGATCCAAGAGAGCTGTTGGCACCAGGAACTCGGGTTATTGGATGTCAGACAGCGGAGCATTCTTTCCAGATCCTGGTTGGCCCGCTCACATTGCCCATTGGTCTGAGGGTGAAAACCAGAAGACAGACTCGCAGAGGCCCCGATCTGTCTACAAAATTCCTTCCAAAACCGGGAGGCAAACTGAGGACCCCTATCAGAAACCACATCAACCGGCAAACCATGGAGACGGAAGACGTGATCCACCATCAGCTGAGCGGTCTCCCGGGCGGAGGGCAATTTAGGGAGGGGAATGAAATGGGCTGCCTTGGAGAAATGATCCACCACCGTGAAAATGACCGTGTTCCCCTTCGAGGGAGGAAGCCCAGAAACAAAGTCAAGGGCGATGTGTGACCAAGGACGGGAGGGTATGGGAAGGGGGCGGAGCAGACCATCAGGAGGCCGGTTAATCGGCTTACATTGAGCACAAGTGGGACAGGCCAACACGAACTGTCTGACATCTGTGGCCAGAGAGGGCCACCAGAAACGCTGACGGATGGCAGACAACGTTCCCCGAATCCCTGGATGGCAGACCAACCTGGACGAATGACCCCACTGAAGGACCTCAGAGCGCAGCGCAGCCGACACAAACAACCTACCCGCAGGACACTCCCCGGGCACTTGCACCCCTCGGCCGGCCTCCTCCACTCGCCGTTCAATACCCCAGGAGAGCGCACCGACCACCACCCCTTCAGGGAGAATGGCAGCGGCCGCAAGCTCTCCCTCCGGAGCATCGAACAGACGCGAGAGAGCATTGGGCTTAACATTTTTGGACCCTGGCCGGTACGAGAGGTTGAAGTTAAACCGGCCAAAGAAGAGTGCCCAACGGGCTTGCCGCGAGTTAAGCCTCTTGGCCGAACGGATATATTCTAAATTCTTGTGATCCGTGCAGACCAAGAAGGGCTGCGCTGACCCCTCCAACCAGTGACGCCACTCACCCAGAGCCAATCTCACTGCCAACAGCTCTCTGTTGCCAATGTCGTAGTTACGTTCTGCAGGGCTGAGGCGACGAGAGAAGAAAGCACAAGGATGCACCTTCCATCATGAAGGGAACGCTGAGATAGAACTGCGCCAACCCCGACATCAGATGCATCAACCTCAACAATGAACTGGGACTCGGGATCTGGAACCAACAGAACAGGTGCAGAGATAAATCGGGACTTAAGGTTATCAAAGGCTACCTGAGCATCCTGGTTCCAGCTGAAGGCCACCTTGGTGGAGGTTAACGCAGTGAGGGGTGCAGCGATCTGACCAAAATTCCTGATGTAACGGCGGTAAAAGTTGGCAAAACCCAGGAAGCGCTGCAGAGCCTTAAGAGAGTCGGGGGACTGGCCACTTAGCGACAGCTTCTATCTTGGCTGGATCAGGCTTGATCCCCCTGGATGAAATAATGTGGCCAAGGAACGTAACAGACTCGGCGTGGAATTTGCACTTCTCCGCCTTGACAAACAATTGGTTCTCTAGCAGACGCTGGAGGACCCGTCTAACATGTTGGGTGTGTGCTTGGAGAGAGGGAGAAAAGATAAGAATATCATCCAAATACACAAAGACAAATTGATTAATCATGTCTCCCAAAACGCTATTGACGAGACCTTGGAAGACGGCTGGAGCATTGGTAAGACCAAACGGAAGAACCAGATACTCATAGTGCCCCGATGGAGTGTTGAATGCCGTCTTCCACTCATCCCCCTCCCGAATGCGCACTAGATTGTAGGCGTTGCGGAGGTCTAATTTGGTGAAGACCCGAGCTCCCTGTAATAATTCAAAAGCAGAAGACGTTAAAGGTAGGGGATACCTGTTCTTAACAGTAATGTCATTCAAACCTCTGTAATCAATACAAGGACGTAGGGAGCCATCTTTCTCCTGCACGAAGAAAAACCCTGCACCAGCAGGAGAGGAGGAATGGCGGATGAGCCCAGACTGAAGTGATTCACGAATATACTTGTCCATAGCCTCTCTTTCAGGACCAGAAAGGGAATAAAGACGACCCTTAGGCGGAGAAGTGCCCGGGAGGAGCTCAATGGCACAGTCGTAAGGACGATGCGGTGGAAGTGAGGTGGCCCGAGACCTACTGAAAACCACTCGAAGATCAAAGTACTCCGCAGGAACACCGGTAAGGTCAGGAGGATCCACCTGCGAAACACAAGACACAGAGACAGGAGAAAACGCAGCACCTAAACAAGACATATGACAAGACTGACTCCAGGCTAAAATGGAATTATTGACCCAGTCAACCTGCGGGTTGTGTTTTAGCAACCATGGGTGTCCTAATATTAACACAGCATTAGGAGAGTCCAAAATAAACAGTTCAATCTCCTCACAATGGTTACCAGAAAGTGAAAGGCTTACACGGGGTGTGACGTGTGTGATGGTAGTAAGGGGACTTCCTGCAGTGACCATGCTACAATGGGTTCAGCCAAGAGGATGGTGGGAATATTCCATTTGAGAGCAGAGGCAGAATCCAGGAAATTTCCTTCAGCGCCTGAATCTATAAGCGCTTGACCCGAGTGGACGTCTCCCCGGAAGGCGAGATGAAAAGGCATCTGAGTGCGTGTGGCTGGAGAGTTAGAACAGGAAAAAGCTCCCACCAGGACTCCCCGATTCACTGGTGGGCTTTGGCTTTTAACGGGCACTGAAGAACAAAATGGCCCGGCTTGCCACAATACAAGCATAATCCTTGGGTTAAACGCTCCTGTTTCTGCTGTGGTGTTAATCGAAGCCGACCCAGCTGCATCGGCTCAGTTTCAGCTGACAGTGAAATTGTGGCATCATGCGAAGAGGACTCCAGGTGGCGCCACGGAGCAGTAGACAGACGGCGCTGACGGCGACGATTGAGACGCCCCTCAACACGGAGCGCGAGATTAATTATGTCATCCAATCCCCGAGGGAGATCCAAAGCAGCCAGCTCGTCGGCAATGACATGATCCAGTCCATCAAGAAAACGAGCACGTAATGCACCCTCATTCCAAGCACAAGCAGCCGCCAAAGTTTGGAACTGTATCGCATAATCAGTCACTGAACTCCTCTTCTGAGTCAGACTAGACAACTGAGACGCCGCCTCATCTCCCTGTGCTGAACGGTCGAATAACTTCGTCATCTCTTCACGAAAATCCTCAAAAGAAGCACAGCAGAGAGCACGAGAATTCCACACGGCCACTCCCCATTCGCGGGCGATACCGGAGAGAAGGGTGATGACATACTCCATTTTTGCCTCCTCTGTGATGTAGCGTCGAGGTTGTAACGCGAACACCAGAGCGCATTGAGAGAGAAAGGCTTGACAAGACCTCGGATCGCCGTCATAGATCGGTGGATTATTGGCGTGTGGTTCGGGTTCAGGAAGAATAACTGCGCGAGGAGCGGGTGCCCGGTTAGCCGCCTCTTGCTGAAGCTCATCGACCCGTGAAAGGAGTTCCGCGACTCGGGCATTCAGTGCGTCCACTTCCTGAGCAGTAGTGTTGATCTGGCTGGAGTGCTGGCCCAGCAAAACCCCTTGCTGAACGAGAGCAGAACGGAGTGGGTCGGATCCCGCTGAATAAATCGTCTGGTCAGACTGTTCTGTCAGGAAAAAAGGCTGCTCTCTAATCCAGACAGCCGCCACCAAATGTGAATGATGTTAGAGTCCACAGTGAGTGCAGTAGAATGGCGAGAGAACTTGCAGCCACGAGCACTGGAGCCTGATCGAAACGGGAAGAGACAAGACAAGACAAGAGTACTTCATACGGACACAGGCAGTCAGAATAGTGGTATAAACCAAAACAGTCTGACAAAGGACAGAGACACACGAGGGGCTATAAAGGGAAAATAATAATGAGGAGAACAAGAACCAGGTGTGAGGAATGAGCTAACGAGCAGGAACAGGTAGGGGCGGAGACACAAGCACATGGCGAGCTGTCAAAACAAAGCCACGCACCAAAACACAAAACAAACACAAAGACAGGTGATCAGACCCGAGACCTGACAGTTTTACAGTGAAACTGTGAGGTTGGTCCAATTAAATATTTTAAATTGTAGTCACAATTGTTTATTTCTCACTGCCCAAAAGACAAAAATGACTAAAAACATAAATATATTAAGCAAA
This sequence comes from Gobio occitaniae, assembly GCA_033150135.1. Lineage (NCBI taxonomy): Eukaryota > Metazoa > Chordata > Actinopteri > Cypriniformes > Gobionidae > Gobio > Gobio occitaniae. Next base: position 28,289 of record JARQWZ010007961.1, read on the forward strand.
ATACAGAACACAGACAACAGGGTTGACATTTTATCACATTACTTTATTAACAAGTAAATTCCAACACAGGATATTTAGTGAAAATACCTTATTTTCAATAAGGAAAAACTCTTCTGCATAACAGGATGTCTTAATGTGGTGAAGAAAATGTGGCACTGCTAAAAACCTGCAAATAAAAATAAAAACTAACATTAATGACAAAGTTCCCCTGCATCACATCTGGCAAATGACAGAACAGAAGATACTTCATTATCACTGTAAAAAATGTAATGCATCTCCAATTCAAAATTTTCTAGTGAGCGATCACATCTAAATTTTTCAATTGGCCAAATAGAATTTCTGTGAATTGAATTTTATCCATTGTGGCAACAGCCTGTTAATATGGGCTCAATTAGAAATAATATGTTGAGCCAATGGAAAAATGTAATTTACCAACACTGTAAAAAATGTCAGGCCTCTCCAATTTAAAATTTTCTAGTGAACGATCACATCTAAATTTTTCAATTTGGCCAACTAAAACATTTAGATGTGATCACTCACTAGAAAATTTTGAATTGGAGAAATGTTTTACAGTGAAACTGTGAGGTTGGTCCAATTAAATATTTTAAATTGTAGTAACATTTGTTTATTTCTCACTGTCCCAAAAGACAAAAATGACTAAAACATAAATATATTAAGCAAAATACAGAAAACAGACAACAGGGTTGACATTTAATCACATTACTTTATTAACATGTAAATTCCAACACAGGATATTTGGTGAAAATACCTTATTTTCAATAAGGAAAACTCTGAATATTCAAGAAGTCTTCTGCATAACAGGATGTCTTAATGTGGTGAAGAAAATACGGCACTGCAAGCTAAAAACCTGCAAATAAAAATAAAAACTAACATTAATGGCAAAGTTTCCCTGCATCACATCTGGCAAATGACAGAACAGAAGTTTCTTCACTATGTAATGAGGATGAGACGAATGAATGGACGAATAAGAAAATCACGAGCTTGACGTGTTTGATATTAAAAGGCAATAACTTAAGCCCTGAAAGAGGCCGACGCCAAATGCAATCTAACAGCACCGTGTTCAACGGTCGCATGCCGCATATATCACACAAATGACTTATTACCTATCATTTTAGACATATAAGACATGAGGAAAATAAAACTATTGGCTACCATTAGAGTAAACGAGGTAAACGAGAACACACGCATGAAACCAATGAATGCATGAACTCGTGATTCTACAAAATGTCTTTTAAATTTCATACCGGGTCATAAAGCAAAACTCTGGAGAATAATTTCAGTGCTTAATACTCACCAACGTCTTTGTGAGATGAATATCTCTATTCTCTTGGGAATGTCTGTTTCGGTCTTCAGCACCTGCTGGTTCGGCTCCGCTCGTGCTGCTGCTCCCGCGCTCCGCATTTGAAATCTCCACACGAACGATTTTCTTCAAGCGCATTTTGCGCATGCGTATACCGTTTCTCGGACGTAGCACTTGTTCAGCCAACATGGATTTTTCACTTCGACTTCATAGATTGACTGAGCACAATTAAATATGTTTGGTGAATATACAATTTAAATTTTGAGTGAAGACTTTAAGCTATGATTAGTACAATGCATATTTTTGCATGGGGATAATTATTTGGAAGTCATTTATTGGGCCAATATGTAATGATCAATTTTCAAAATTTTTCCCAAAACATTTTTTTACAGTGTAGTAATATGCTGAACCACACCACAATAAAGGGTGCATATCACTCTGTCCTTTGAGGCTCTGATCACTGTCTGGTTCATCATATACCGACCTAAAGGCAGAAACTGAAATCCATCAAACCTGTTATAAGCACTGTTAAAAGTGAAGCAGAGATTGGGATTTACAAGCCTGGTTCAATTGCACTGATTTGACTGTTTTTGAAGCTGCTACCACCGATCTGGATGAGCTCACAGAGACTCTAACATCATATATCAGTTTCTGTGAGGATATGTGTATTCCTTCTTGGCTATTTTATCTTTCAATAATGATAAACCATGATTCACAGCAAAATTCAGACAGCTTCGTCATGCCAAAGAAGATACTTACAGAAGGGGGGATACAATCAGGCCAGAAACACATTGACAAAGGAGATCAAAGTGGCTAAAAGAAGCTACTCTGAAAAGCTGTGGAGAATCAACAACTGGCTGAGGATCTGAATGTGTTTTACTGTTGGTTTGAAAAGCCCAGTCTCACACCCCACACCCGTTCTGATCTGCACTTTACTCCAACACATCTTGCAACCCCCTCATCCCCCCTCCTGTCAATCAACCTGCATTTACGGTCTGTGTGAAGGATGTGTGCCGGGTTTTCAAAAAACTGAAGACTAGGAAAGCACAAGGCCAAGACGGTGTTTTACCTGCTTGCTTGCACTGAGCAGATGGCCCCTTCTTAATACACAGATCTTCAAAAGATCACTGGAGTAGTGTGAAGTTCCTAACCACTTCAAACATTACACTATCATTCCGGTTTGCAGAAAAAAACGGGGAAAAAAATCACTTGACGTAATGACTACAGACCTGTCGCTCTCATGTGCGTGGTTATTAAGTCGTTTGAAAGACTGGTGTTGGCCTACCATAAGAACATTACTGGACCCCTGCTGGATCCCCTTCAGTAGTGTTGCACGATATACCGGTACTAGAAATGTATCACGATAGCCTGCTGTTGAAAAATGTACAGTTACATTTTTTATCAGTACCGGTTCTTTAAGAATGACAGCATTTTAATAAGAGCTGTATTGAATAATTTGCATCAATGTTTGCATGACAGCGACACTTCCACTCCTTGCCGCGCAACACAAGAAAATAAAGTGCGGGACATGTTTGATGTTTAAAAGAGTTATTAAGATC
>JARQWZ010007962.1:0-10000 GCA_033150135.1 Gobio occitaniae
TGAATCGGAAGCTATAGCAAGCTATTTTTTTAAATTAATTATATTGTATTTTTATTGATAGTACTCTCCATTACTGTGTGATAGCAACTTTTTTATTTTATTTTATTTTATTTTATTTTATTAGGGGCCAAGCACCGAAGGTGCGAAGGCACCTATTGAAACCGTTCCCGTTCTTATTATTATTATTCATCTTCTTCTTCTTCTTCTTCCGCCACGAAGTCTATGGCAGCCCATAGAACCGTATGGTAAAAAGTTGTGAAATTTTGCACACTCATAGAGGACAGTCGGAAAAGTCACCATAGCAAATTTGGAGTCTCTAACTCAATCCCTCTAGCGCCACCATCAGTCCAAAATTTGACTCATGTTTATGCTAATAACTTTTGAACCATAAGGGCTAGACACAAAATTCTTTTTTCCTCTGATTCCTTGGCTCAAGACGACGTCATTTTCCGTCATAAAAACTTTCCCGCCATTTTTAATTTTCCGAAAAACCTACTTTTACGAACTGGTCCTAGACAGTTCATCCGATTTGCACGAAAATTGAACCAGATCATCTTCAGACCATGCTGACAAAAAATCTTGCAAATCAAGTTGATTCGTCAAATAATTTGCGATAAACGCGCAAACAAATTTTACGTAGCGGTTGCAAAAACACACTTAAGGCAATATCTCCGCAACGCTTTATCGTATTCAAACCAAACTTGGTACATGTCATCACAAGCATGACTTGAGGCAACATACAGCGTTTCGGCGCAGCGCCACCTACTGGTCCGGAGATACGAACAATTGCTATTTTTGCTTATAACTTCTGAACTGTTTGTCCAAAAATCATAAAAGTGGTCTCGTTACATTCAGGACGGCATGCCGAGTCGTCTGATATTCAATTTTACCATATCGGCCATTTTGGCTGTCGGCCATTTTGAATTATGTGCTAAAATGCTGTATTTTATGAACACATGAACGGATTGTTACGAAACTCGGTTTGGGTCATCAACACGGTGCCCTGAATGAGCCCAAGAAGTTTCGAAACAGCGCCACCTAGTGGAGAATTTTTTTTTTCAAATGCTTATAACTTTAGGTGAGATTGACTTATTTTCATGAGAGTAACTTTTTTTGTCTCCTGAATCCTAGCCGAGTCCAACGATACCAGACTTGCCAGGTTTCGGCGTACTATTTGTGCAGCGTAGTAATTTAGCACTTTAAAAACATTAGCTGATATCTTCGAAACCGCTAGTCCGATCGAGACGAAACCAGCATCAGAAGTTCAAAAACATAGGTCGATAGTTGAAAGTTAATGTCCAAATGTCAAAATATTGATAGTAAGGGGGTGTAAAATCCAATCAAAGTCAGGTGTCAGTCATTTTTCATGTGTTTTTTCATATAAATGTATATAACTCCAAAACTAAACAAGATATTTTCACCAAAATTGACACAGACATGTATGGGCTCACTCCAAGGACACATAAAAAAAATGATAGGATTGTGCCACTTGGTGGCGCTATAATAGAACAAAACATGAAATTCCCATTGACTACAATGCAGTTTTATGATATAAAATGCTATGCTTCACAAATGAATTGGTGTATCATTACGAAACTTGAAATTGGCCATCAGCACCATGCCTTTAAGCTGCTTAAACGGTTTCAAAACAGCACCGCCATGTGGTCCATACTTATAATGAAAAGGCCTCTTGAGGCTATATCTCTGCAATGACATATTGACACTATATTGACACTCTGCTTTGATATATTGACACCAATCTTTGCATGTGTCATTGTTCCCTTATTCTGACCACACCACATCAATTTCGTAACTGTGCCACCTATTGGTTGAAAGTGATTAATCATTAAATCATTATTATTGACTGTATTTATCATTTTACAGCTATTTTGCCTAAAATCACCTTAATAGGTCTTTAATTGCTCATTGCTGCCGTTGATCTGACATTGCCAGCATTTTTGGCATGTCTTGTCTTCTTCTTTGCGCTTGGCCCCGGTATTGCTGCTTGCAGCTATATTTATTATTATTCATCTTCTTCTTCTTCTTCTTCCGCCACGAAGTCTATGGCAGCCCATAGAACCGTATGGTAAAAAGTTGTGAAATTTGGCACACTAATAGAGGACAGTCTGTAATGTCACCGTAGCAAATTTGGAGTCTCAAACTCAATCCCTCTAGCGCCACCATCAGTCCAAAATTTGACTCATGTTTATGCTAATAACTTTTGAACCATAAGGGCTAGAAACAAAATTCTTTTTTCCTCTGATTCCTTGGCTCAAGACGATTCGATTGCACCCTATGACGTCATTTTCCGTCATAATAATTTTCCCGCCATTTTGAATTTTCCGAAAAACCTACTTTTGCGAACTCGTCCTAGACGGTTCATCCGATTTGTACGAAAATTGAACCAGATTATCTTCAGACCATGCTGACAAAAAATCTTGCAAATCAAGTTGATTCGTCAAATCGTTTTTGATAAACGCGCACACAAATTTTACATAGCGGTTGCAAAAACCCACTTAAGGCTATATCTCCGAAACGCTTTATCGTATTCAAACCAATCTTGGTACGTTGTCATCACAAGCATGACCTGAGGCAATATGCAGCGTTTCGGCCCAGCGCCACCTACTGGTCCGGAGATACAAAAAATGGCTATTTTTGCTTATAACTTTTGAACCGTTTGTCCAAAAATCATAAAAGTAGTCTGGTTAGATTCAGGACGGCATGCCGTGCCGTTTGATATTCAATTTTACCATATCGGCCATTTTGGCTCTCGGCCATTTTGAATTATGTGCTAAAATGCTATATTTTACAAACTCATTAGTCTATCGTTATGAAACTTGGTATGTGTCTTCCGCACCATGCTTTGAAGGTACTCAAAAAGTGTTGGGGCAGTGCCACCTTGTGGTCAAAGGTTATAACAAAATTTACAAAAATGCTAATAACTTTTGATTAAATTAGCTTAGTTTAATGAAACTGGTCATAATACATTCATTGGCTCATACTTATTCAATTGCACCCTATGACGTCATTTTCGGTCATGATAATTTCCACGCCATTTTTAATTTTCCAAAAAACCTACTTTTGCGAACTCGTCCTAGACGGTTTGTCCGATTTGCACAGAAATTGAACCATATCATCTTCAGACCATGCTGACAAAAAATCTTGCAAATCAAGTTGATTTGTCTAATCGTTTTTGATAAACGCGCACACAAATTTTGCGTAGCGGTTGCAAAAACACTCATAAGGCAATATCTCCGCAATGCTTTATCGTATTCAAACCAATCTTGGTACATGTCATCACAAGCATGACCTGAGGCAACATGCTGCGTTTCGGCGCAGTGCCACCTACTGGTCCGGAGATACAAAGAATGGATATTTTTGCTTTTATAATTTTTTTAACCGTTTGTCCAAAAATCATAAAAGTTGTCTCGTTAGATTCAGGACGGCATGCCGAGTCGTCTGATATTCAATTTTACCATATCGGCCATTTTGGCTGTCGGCCATTTTGAATTATGTGCTAAAATACAAACGCATTAGTCTATCGTTATGAAATGTGGTATGTCTTCCGCACCATGCTTTGAAGGTACTCAAAAAGTTTTGGGGCAGTGCCACCTTGTGGTCAAAGGTTATAACAAAATTTACAAAAATGCTAATAACTTTTGATTAAATTAGCCTAGTTTAATGAAACTGGTCATAATACATTTATTGGCTTATGCCGAGAATATAGATACTAATTTTACCATATTTGGTCAAACATACTGTCCTCAATATTCTTATTTGATCAAAACCAACTTTTTCAAACTCATCCTAGACCGTTTGTCCAATTTCTACCAAAATCAAATCGTATCATCTTCAGACTGTGTCAACAAAAAGTTAGGGATTTTGCATCAATAGATGAAACCGTTTTTGTAAACCGCAGCGACGAAGTTGAGGCATGATGCCAAAATGACTCTTGAGGCTGTATCTCTGCAATGCTTTGACATATTGGCATCAAACTTTGCATGTGTCATTGTTCCCTTATTCTGACCACACCACATACATTTCGTAACTGTGCCACCTATTGGTCAAAAGTGATAAACCATTAACTTATATTATCAGTGACTCTATATATGATATTTCAGCCATTTTGCCTAATCTTCTTAAACTGTATAATTGTTCATTGTTGCAGTTGGTCTGACACTCTCAGACTACAAAGCATTTTTCAGCCTTTTGCCTAAAATTATCTTAAAATGTGATTAATTGCTCATTGCTGCAGTTGATCTGACACTGCCAGCCATTTTGGCATGTCATGTCTTCTTCTTTGCGCTTGGCCCCGGTATTGCTGCTTGCAGCTATATTTATTATTCATCTTCTTCTTCTTCTTCTTCCGCCACGAAGTCTATGGCAGCCCATAGAACCGTATGGTAAAAAGTTGTGAAATTTGGCACACTCATAGAGGACAGTCTGAAATGTCACCGTAGCAAATTTGGAGTCTCAAACTCAATCCCTCTAGCGCCACCATCAGTCCAAAATTTGACTCATGTTTATGCTAATAACTTTTGAACCATAAGGGCTAGAAACAAAATTCTTTTTTCCTCCGATTCCTTGGCTCAAGACGATTCGATTGCACCATATGACGTCATTTTCCGTCATAATAATTTTCCCGCCATTTTGAATTTTCCGAAAAACCTACTTGTGCGAACTCGTCCTAGACGGTTCATCCGATTTGTACGAAAATTGAACCAGATTATCTTCAGACCATGTTGACAAAAAATCTTGCAAATCAAGTTGATTCGTCAAATCGTTTTCGATAAACGCGCACACAAATTTTACGTAGCGGTTACAAAAACACACTTAAGGCAATATCTCCGCAACGCTTTATCGTATTCAAACCAAACTTGGTACATGTCATCACAAGCATGACTTGAGGCAACATACAGCGTTTCGGCGCAGCGCCACCTACTGGTCCGGAGATACAAAAAATTGCTATTTTTGCTTATAACTTCTGAACTGTTTGTCCAAAAATCATAAAAGTGGTCTCGTTACATTCAGGACGGCATGCCGAGTCGTCTGATATTCAATTTTACCATATCGGCCATTTTGGCTGTCGGCCATTTTGAATTATGTGCTAAAATGCTGTATTTTATGAACACATGAACGGATTGTTACGAAACTCGGTTTGGGTCATCAACACGGTGCCTTGAATGAGCCCAAGAAGTTTCGAAACAGCGCCACCTAGTGGAGAATTTTTTTTCCCAAATGCTTATAACTTTAGGTGAGATTGACTTATTTTCATGAGAGTAACTTTTTTTGTCTCCTGAATCCTCGCCGAGTCCAACGATACCAGACTTGCCAGGTTTCGGCGTATTATTTGTGCAGCGTTGTAATTTAGCACTTTAAAAACATTAGCTGATATCTTCGAAACCGCTAGTCCGATCGAGACGAAACCAGCATCAGAAGTTCGGAAACAAAGGTCGATAGCTATACGCTAATGCCCAAATGTCAAAATATTGATAGTAAGGGGGTGTAAAATCCAATCAAAGTCAGGTGTCAGTCATTTTTCATGTGTTTTATCATATAAATGTCTATAACTCCAAAACGAAATGAGATATTTTCACCAAAATTGACACAGACATGTATGGGCTCACTCCGAGGACACATAAAACAAATGATAGGATTGTGCCACTTGGTGGCGCTATAATAGAACAAAACATGAAATTCCCATTGACTACAATGCAGTTTTATGATATAAAATGCTATGCTTCACAAATGAATTGGTGTATCATTACGAAACTTGAAATTGGCCATCAGCACCATGCCTTTAAGCTGCTTAAACGGTTTCAAAACAGCACCGCCATGTGGTCCATACTTATAATGAAAAGGCCTCTTGAGGCTATATCTCTGCAATGACATATTGACACTATATTGATACTCTGCTTTGATATATTGACACCAATCTTTGCATGTGTCATTGTTCCCTTATTCTGACCACACCACATCAATTTCGTAACTGTGCCACCTATTGGTTGAAAGTGATAAATCATTAAATCATTATTATTGACTGTATTTATCATTTTACAGCTATTTTGCCTAAAATCACCTTAATAGGTCTTTAATTGCTCATTGCTGCCGTTGATCTGACATTGCCAGCATTTTTGGCATGTCTTGTCTTCTTCTTTGCGCTTGGCCCCGGTATTGCTGCTTGCAGCTATATTTTATTTATTTTTTATTTTATTTATTTTATTTATTTTATTTATTTTATTTATTTTATTTATTTTATTTATTTTATTTATTTTATTTATTTTATTTATTATTTTTATGTTTTATTTATGTTTTATTTTTATTTATTTTCATGTTTTATTTATTTATGCTTTTTAATTTATTTTTTATTTGCATTTATTTTATTTTAATTATTTTTTATATTTTTTTTTATTTTTAAAATTCTCTTTTTTATTTATTTATTTGCATTTATTTTTTATTTTATTTATTTATTTTTTATTTTTTTAAATTATTTTCTAATAAAGCTGAGTGAAAGAGGAAAAGAAAAGTTTTTTTTTTTTTTTTTTTATAAATAAGTGGTTAAGTGCAGACAGAAGAGCTGAGTTTTTAGTTGACGTTTGAATGTTGTCAGTGATTCTGCGTTTGGGATGGCGGTGGGAAGATCGCTCCACCAGCTGGGAACGGTGGATGAGAAGGTTCTGGAGAGGGATCCTGAGCTGAGTGAAGGTTCTGGAGAGGGATCCTGAGCTGAGAGAAGGTTCTGGAGAGGGATCCTGAGCTGAGAGAAGGTTCTGGAGAGGGATCCTGAGCTGAGTGAAGGTTCTGGAAAGGGATCCTGAGCTGAGTGAAGGTTCTGGTGAGGGATCCTGAGCTGAGTGAAGGTTCTGGAAAGGGATCCTGAGCTGAGTGAAGGTTCTGGTGAGGGATCCTGAGCTGAGTGAAGGTTCTGGAAAGGGATCCTGTGCTGAGTGAAAGTTCTGGAAAGGGATCCTGAGCTGAGTGAAGGTCCTGGAGAGGGATCCTGAGCTGAGTGAAGGTTCTGGTGAGGGATCCTGAGCTGAGTGAAGGTTCTGGAAAGGGATCCTGAGCTGAGTGAAGGTTCTGGAAAGGGATCCTGAGCTGAGTGAAGGTTCTGGAGAGGGATCCTGAGCTGAGTGAAGGTTCTGGAAAGGGATCCTGTGCTGAGTGAATGTTCTGGAAAGGGATCCTGAGCTGAGTGAAGGTTCTGGAAAGGGATCCTGAGCTGAGTGAAGGTTCTGGTGAGGGATCCTGAGCTGAGTGAAGGTTCTGGAAAGGGATCCTGTGCTGAGTGAAGGTTCTGGAGAGGGATCCTGAGCTGAGTGAAGGTTCTGGAAAGGGATCCTGTGCTGAGTGAATGTTCTGGAAAGGGATCCTGAGCTGAGTGAAGGTTCTGGGAAGGGATCCTGAGCTGAGTGAAGGTTCTGGTGAGGGATCCTGAGCTGAGTGAAGGTTCTGGAAAGGGATCCTGAGCTGAGTGAAGGTTCTGGAAAGGGATCCTGAGCTGAGTGAAGGTTCTGGTGAGGGATCCTGAGCTGAGTGAAGGTTCTGGAAAGGGATCCTGTGCTGAGTGAATGTTCTGGAAAGGGATCCTGAGCTGAGTGAAGGTTCTGGTGAGGGATCCTGAGCTGAGTGAAGGTTCTGGAGAGGGATCCTGAGCTGAGTAAAGGTTCTGGAAGGGGATCCTGAGCTGAGTGAAGGTTCTGGAGAGGGATCCTGAGCTGAGTGAAGGTTCTGGAAAGGGATCCTGTGCTGAGTGAATGTTCTGGAAAGGGATCCTGAGCTGAGTGAAGGTTCTGGTGAGGGATCCTGAGCTGAGTGAAGGTTCTGGAGAGGGATCCTGAGCTGAGAGAAGGTTCTGGAGAGGGATCCTGAGCTGAGTGAAGGTTCTGGAGAGGGATCCTGAGCTGAGAGAAGGTTCTGGAAAGGGATCCTGAGCTGAGTGAACGTTCTGGAGAGGGATCCTGAGCTGAGTAAAGGTTCTGGTGAGGGATTCTGAGCTGAGTGAAGGTTCTGTAATGGGATCCTGAGCTGAGTGAAGGTTCTGAAAAGGGATCCTGAGCTGAGAGAAGGTTCTGGAAAGGAATCCTGAGCGGAGTGAAGGTTCTGGAAAGGGATCCTGAGCTGAGTGACGGTTCTGGAAAGGGATCCTGAGCTGAGAGAAGGTTTTCTGGAAAGGGATCCTGAGCTGAGAGAAGGTTCTGGAAAGGGATCCTGAGCTGAGTGAAGGTTCTGGAAAGGGATCCTGAGCTGAGTGACGGTTCTGGAAAGGGATCCTGAGCTGAGTGAAGGTTCTGGAAAGGGATCCTGAGCTGAGTGAAGGTTCTGGAAAGGGATCCTGAGCTGAGTGAAGGTTCTGGTGAGGGATCCTGAGCTGAGTGAAGGTTCTGGTGAGGGATCCTGAGCTGAGTGAAGGTTCTGGTGAGGGATCCTGAGCTGAGAGAAGGTTCTGGAAAGGGATCCTGAGCTGAGTGAAGGTTCTGGAAAGGGATCCTGAGCTGAGTGAAGGTTCTGGTGAGGGATCCTGAGCTGAGTGAAGGTTCTGGTGAGGGATCCTGAGCTGAGTGAAGGTTCTGGAGAGGGTTCCTGAGCTGAGAGAAGGTTCTGGAAAGGGATCCTGAGCTGAGTGAAGGTTCTGGAAAAGGATCCTGAGCTGAGTGAAGGTTCTGGTGAGGGATCCTGAGCTGAGTGAAGGTTCTGGTGAGGGATCCTGAGCTGAGTGAAGGTTCTGTAAAGGGATCCTGAGCTGAGTGAAGGTTCTGGTGAGGGATCCTGAGCTGAGTGAAGGTTCTGGAAAGGGATCCTGAGCTGAGTGAAGGTTCTGTAAAGGGATCCTGAGCTGAGTGAAGGTTCTGGTGAGGGATTCTGAGCTGAGTGAAGGTTCTGTAAAGGGATCCTGAGCTGAGTGAAGGTTCTGAAAAGGGATCCTGAGCTGAGAGAAGGTTCTAGAAAGGGATCCTGAGCTGAGAGAAGGTTCTGGAAAGGGATCCTGAGCTGAGTGAATGTTCTGGAAAGGGATCCTGAGCTGAGTGAAGGTTCTGGAAAGGGATCCTGAGCTGAGTGAAGGTTCTGGAAAGGGATCCTGAGCTGAGAGAAGGTTCTGGAAAGGGATCCTGAGCTGAGTGAAGGTTCTGGTGAGGGATCCTGAGCTGAGTGAAGGTTCTGGTGAGGGATCCTGAGCTGAGTGAAGGTTCTGTAAAGGGATCCTGAGCTGAGTGAAGGTTCTGGTGAGGGATCCTGAGCTGAGTGAAGGTTCTGTAAAGGGATCCTGAGCTGAGTGAAGGTTCTGGAGAGGGATCCTGAGCTAAGTGAAGGTTCTGGTGAGGGATCCTGAGCTGAGTGAAGGTTCTGTAAAGGGATCCTGAGCTGAGTGAAGGTTCTGGTGAGGGATCCTGAGCTGAGTGAAGGTTCTGTAAAGGGATCCTGAGCTGAGTGAAGGTTCTGGAAAGGGATCCTGAGCTGAGTGAAGGTTCTGGAAAGGGATCCTGAGCTGAGTGAAGGTTCTGGAGAGGGATCCTGAGCTGAGTGAAGGTTCTGGTGAGGGATCCTGAGCTGAGTGAAAGTTCTGTAAAGGGATCCTGAGCTGAGTGAAGGTTCTGGTGAGGGATCCTGAGCTGAGTGAAAGTTCTGTAAAGGGATCCTGAGCTGAGTGAAGATTCTGTAAAGGGATCCTGAGCTGAGTGAAGGTTCTGGTGAGGGATCCTGAGCTGAGTGAAAGTTCTGTAAAGGGATCCTGAGCTGCGTGAAGGTTCTGGAGAGGGATCCTTAGCTGAGTGAAGGTTCTGGTGAGGGATCCTGAGCTGAGTGAAGGTTCTGTAAAGGGATCCTGAGCTGAGTGAAGGTTCTGGAAAGGGATTCTGAGCTGAGTGAAGGTTCTGTAAAGGGATCCTGAGCTGAGTGAAGGTTCTGGAAAGGGATCTTGAGCTGAGTGAAGGTTCTGGAGAGGTATCCTGAGCTGAGTGAAGGTTCTGGAAAGGGATCCTGAGCTGAGTGATGGTTCTGG
>JARQWZ010007962.1:15000-17500 GCA_033150135.1 Gobio occitaniae
TCCTCTAAAATAAAGTGGAAACGTCTCCTAGGCTCCAGTTTTCCCTGGATTCGGTGTTTAGTGTTCAGTGTGTGTGTGTGTTTAGTGTTCAGTGTGTGTGTGTGTGTGTGTGTGTGTGTGTGTATGTTTAGTGTTCAGTGTGTGTGTGTGTGTGTGTGTGTGTATGTTTAGTGTTCAGTGTGTGTGTGTGTTTAGTGTTCAGTGTGTGTGTGTGTTTAGTGTTCAGTGTGTGTGTGTGTGTTTAGTGTTCAGTGTGTGTGTGTGTTTAGTGTTCAGTGTGTGTGTGTGTTTAGTGTTCAGTGTGTGTGTGTGTGTGTGTGTGTATGTTTAGTGTTCAGTGTGTGTGTGTGTTTAGTGTTCAGTGTGTGTGTATGTTTAGTGTTCAGTGTGTGTGTGTGTTTAGTGTTCAGTGTGTGTGTGTGTTTAGTGTTCAGTGTGTGTGTGTGTTTAGTGTTCAGTGTGTGTGTGTGTGTATGCTTAGTGTTCAGTGTGTGTGTGTGTGTGTGTGTGTGTGTTTAGTGTTCAGTGTGTGTGTTTAGTGTTCAGTGTGTGTGTGTGTGTTTAGTGTTCAGTGTGTGTTTAGTGTTCAGTGTGTGTGTGTGTTTAGTGTTCAGTGTGTGTGTGTGTTTAGTGTTCAGTGTGTGTGTGTGTTTAGTGTTCAGTGTGTGTGTGTGTTTAGTGTTCAGTGTGTGTGTGTGTTTAGTGTTCAGTGTGTGTGTGTGTTTAGTGTTCAGTGTGTGTGTGTGTTTAGTGTTCAGTGTGTGTGTGTGTTTAGTGTTCAGTGCGTGTGTGTTTAGTGTTCAGTGTGTGTGTGTGTGTGTGTGTTCCTCTGTCGCCTTAGTTTAAGCTGAATAAGTGTGCTATTTCAGGCCTTTATGCAGCCATGCATCGCTGTTTAATGTTCTGCTGACTGCGCTGGATTGTGTGTGAAGTTCGTCCTGTGGGCTTCATCTGGTCATTAAATCCAGACGCCCATTAGACGACATCCCAGAACACACTAGAGCTCGAGCTTTAGAAAGCAGAAACACTTTCATCTGTTTTCCCTTTGCATTGGATTGCACTGATAGAGAAAAACACTCAACACGATTCAGCAACAGTACAAATTATTACACATACACTATATGGCCAGAAGTATTGTGCCGCCCGTGTGCAATAAGTCCATTCGGGACATTTCCTGACTACAGAGCGGGGTCAGCGCATGCTGAGGGTCACAGAGCGGGGTCAGCGCATGCTGAGGGTCACAGAGCGGGGTCAGCGCATGCTGAGGGTCACAGAGCGGGGTCAGCGCATGCTGAGGGTCACAGAGCGGGGTCAGCGCATGCTGAGGGTCACAGAGCGGGGTCAGCGCATGCTGAGGATCACAGAGCGGGGTCAGCGCATGCTGAGGGTCACAGAGCGGGGTCAGCGCATGCTGAGGGTCACAGAGCGGGGTCAGCGCATGCTGAGGGTCACAGAGCGGGGTCAGCACATGCTGAGGGTCACAGAGCGGGGTCAGCGCATGCTGAGGGTCACAGAGCGGGGTCAGCACATGCTGAGGGTCACAGAGCGGGGTCAGCACATGCTGAGGGTCACAGAGCGGGGTCAGCTCATGCTGAGGGTCACAGAGCGGGGTCAGCGCATGCTGAGGGTCACAGAGCGGGGTCAGCGCATGCTGAGGGTCACAGAGCGGGGTCAGCACATGCTGAGGGTCACAGAGCGGGGTCAGCGCATGCTGAGGGTCACAGAGCGGGGTCAGCACATGCTCAGGGTCACAGAGCGGGGTCAGCACATGCTGAGGGTCACAGAGTGGGGTCAGCACATGCTGAGGGTCACAGAGCGGGGTCAGCACATGCTGAGGGTCACAGAGCGGGGTCAGTGCATGCTGAGGGTCACAGAGCGGGGTCAGCACATGCTGAGGGTCACAGAGCGGGGTCAGCACATGCTGAGGGTCACAGAGTGGGGTCAGCACATGCTGAGGGTCACAGAGCGGGGTCAGCACATGCTGAGGGTCACAGAGCGGGGTCAGTGCATGCTGAGGGTCACAGAGCGGGGTCAGCGCATGCTGAGGGTCACAGAGCGGGGTCAGTGCATGCTGAGGGTCACAGAGCGGGGTCAGCGCATGCTGAGGGTCACAGAGCGGGGTCAGCGCATGCTGAGGGTCACAGAGCGGGGTCAGCACATGTCGAGGGTCACAGAGCGGGGTCAGCCCATGCTGAGGGTCACAGAAATCTATGAATAATCAGTGGGGTAAAGTGCGCCACCACTGGACTCTAGAGCAGTGGAGACGTGTTCTCTGAGTGACCAATCACGCTTCTCTGTCTGACAATCCCATGGACGAGTCTGGGTTTGGCGGTTGCCAGGAGAACGGGACTTGCCTGACTGCATTGTGCCAAGTGTGAAGTTTGGTGGAGGGGGGATTATGGGGTGGGGTTGTTTTTCAGGGGTTAGTTCCAATGAAAGGAACTCTTAATGCAAGACATTTTGGACAATTTCATGCTCCCAGCTTTGTGGGACCAGTTTG
>JARQWZ010007962.1:25000-31161 GCA_033150135.1 Gobio occitaniae
TATTGTTTTATCATCCATCCATCCATCCATCCCATCTTTTGTTCTATCCATCCATCCACCCATCCATCCATACATCCATCCCATCTGTTGAGCTATCCATCCATCCATCTCTTTATCTCTCTATTTATCTGAAGCATCCATCCATCCAGTCTGTTGTTCCATCCATCCACTCATCCATCCATCCATCCATCCATCCATCCATCCATCCATCCATCCATCCATCCATCCATCCATCCATCCATCCATCCATCCATCCATCCATCCATCCATCCACCTATCCACCATCCATCCCATCTGTTGAGCTGTCCATTCATCCATCACTTTATCTCTCTATTTATCTGAAGCATCCATCCATCCAGTCTGTTGTTCTATCCATCCATCCATCCACCCATCCATCCATCCATCCATCCCATCTGTTGTTCTATCCATCCATCCATCTCTTTATCTCTCTATTTATCTGAAGCATCCATCCATCCAGTCTGTTGTTCCATCCATCCATCCATACATCCATCCCATCTGTTGAGCTATCCATCCATCCATCTCTTTATCTCTCTATTTATCTGAAGCATCCATCCATCCAGTCTGTTGTTCCATCCATCCACCCATCCATCCATACATCCATCCCATCTGTTGAGCTATCCATCCATCCATCTCTTTATCTCTCTATTTATCTGAAGCATCCATCCATCCAGTCTGTTGTTCCATCCATCCATCCATCCATCCATCCATCCATCCATCCATCCATCCATCCATCCACCCATCTGTTGAGCTATCCATCCATCTCTTTATCTCTCTATTTATCTGAAGCATCCATCCATCCAGTCTGTTGTTCTATCCATCCATCCATCCATCCATCCCATTGGTTGTTCTATCCATCCCATCTATTGTTCTATCATCCATCCATCCATCCATCCCTTCTGTTGAGCTATCCATCCATCCATCCATCCATCTCTTTATCTCTCTATTTATCTGAAGCATCTATCCATCCCATTTGTTGTTCTATCCATCCACCCATTTTTGGAGGTCTTTAAAGCCCCATATGTCCATCTCTCGAGCAGGTATTTAGATGATGAGAGGATCATTAGTGGACTGGTGTGTGTTGGAGCAGTGTTTGCGGAGCGAGTGGTTCTGATGTCTGGGATCTTCAGGATGAAGGCTTTGATTCTCTCAGTCTGTCATGCAGAGAGACCGTAAATCAGCAGGGCTCATCAGACCACCCAGCCTCCGCTCACACACACACACACACACACACACACACACACACACACACACAGCACTGACACCGCGGTGGGTGGCCAACATGTGTGTGAATGCCGCGCTGCCGTTTGACCTTTGATCCCTGAACTGTTGCAGACCTGAAGGCTGAAAGAGCACAAGCTCCTGGGCTGGATTCGGTTCCGCTGGATCTCGGTAATTACCTCTATGAGCTCGGGCAGATACACACATTTGTCCAAACAGTAATAACATGGCCGGACGAGGTCCTGTTTGAGCTCTTAAGACACACTCCTGCTCTTCCCGCGGGTTATTAAAGCCTCTCTGACCTTAACTCGGGATGCCGTGGTGCTTGCTCACACTCTTTTGGTTGTAAAATGTCTTACAGCTGCACATGCAGGTGTGTGTGATGCAGTAAGAGTTAGAGATCTTCTTTGCAATAGATTATGAATTTATTTAATGCTAACTCAAAAAGTGAGTTGTACTGAATTGTTGTTTAAATTGCACATGAGGCAGGTTTTATATTAACGTTTTGATATTATTTAGACATTTATATGGTGGTTGTAATTCTTTTTTTCATGACTAACTTATTTAAACACCTTAAATATTGAAGAACAGCTTAAGTAAAAATATATTAAATATGTAATATAGTTATTTTTTTCACAATTATTGTGTGAATATGTGAGTCTCAGAATTTGAAAGCTGAAAGTAACAAAGCTTATTGCAATTATTGGATGGCAGGAGCTTAAAATAATGTTTAGTGAAGCAGAAAACAGCATAGACTGAAATATTGATCTTGAGATTTAAGAATCTATATTGGAATTGATTGAAAACAAGAAATTGACATTGTCAACCCAGCGCTGACATGTTTACCTGATGTCGTTTATCCATGCTGTGTGCAAGAAAGAGACGCTGACAGTCAAAATGTGCCATTGGAGAAGCACTAAGTAAATGATTTCACCCTCCAAAGCTATTCCAATT
Source organism: Gobio occitaniae (assembly GCA_033150135.1). Lineage (NCBI taxonomy): Eukaryota > Metazoa > Chordata > Actinopteri > Cypriniformes > Gobionidae > Gobio > Gobio occitaniae. The sequence goes on from JARQWZ010007962.1 coordinate 27,194, forward strand.
ATTGTTTCGGCCAAAAATGTTTGGTCGCCAAAATGTTGTTGTCATGACTTAAGAAGATAATGTAAGGAGCGAGGCTTATATGAAGATTTCTCTCAAAGCCTCTCTCTCTCTGTAGTCTCTACACTTTTCTCATTTTTCCGCAAGAGCTCCCTTGAGCAGAGAGGCAATTATGCAGCGGTGTGGTGTTATATTTCATTCCATGAGCGTCTCTGCATTATACCATACCATTAGGAGCGGCTGCTAACAGCTTCATGCCACCCCAGAGAAGGAGAGAGAGGCAATGGTTTTATAGAGAGGGGCCGAGAAACTGCTATCTGTTGATCAAAGATGCATACTGGACTGACGCGATGATTTCTGTGTTTTGTAGTGAAGGGTAACAGATTTTTGTCCAGTTTCCAGTAACGCAATCTCTCCAGTGTAACTCAGTCTCTCCAGTGTAACTCAGTCTCTCCAGTGTAACGCAGCCTCTCCAGTGTAACGCATTCTCTCCAGTGTAACGCATTCTCTCCAGTGTAACGCAGTCGCTCCAGTGTAACGCAGTCTCTCCAGTGTAACGCAGCCTCTCCAGTGTAACGCAGTCTCTCCAGTGTAACGCAGTCGCTCCAGTGTAACGCAGCCTCTCCAGTGTAACGCAGCCTCTCCAGTGTAACGCAGCCTCTCCAGTGTAACGCAGTCTCTCCAGTGTAACGCAGTCTCTCCAGTGTAACTCAGTCTCTCCAGTGTAACGCAGTCTCTCCAGTGTAACTCAGTCTCTCCAGTTTAACGCAGCCTCTCCAGTGTAACGCAGCCTCTCCAGTTTAACGCAGCCTCTCCAGTGTAACGCAGCCTCTCCAGTGTAACGCAGTCGCTCCAGTGTAACGCAGTCTCTCCAGTGTAACGCAGCCTCTCCAGTGTAACGCAGTCTCTCCAGTGTAACGCATTCTCTCCAGTGTAACTCAGTCTCTCCAGTGTAACTCAGTCTCTCCAGTGTAACGCAGTCTCTCCAGTGTAACTCAGTCTCTCCAGTGTAACGCAGTCTCTCCAGTGTAACTCAGTCTCTCCAGTGTAACTCAGTCGCTCCAGTGTAACGTAGCCTCTCCAGTTTAACGCAGCCTCTCCAGTGTAACGCAGCCTCTCCAGTGTAACGCAGTCGCTCCAGTGTAACGCAGTCTCTCCAGTGTAACGCAGCCTCTCCAGTGTAACGCAGTTTCTCCAGTGTAACGCATTCTCTCCAGTGTAACTCAGTCTCTCCAGTGTAACTCAGTCTCTCCAGTGTAACGCAGTCTCTCCAGTGTAACTCAGTCTCTCCAGTGTAACGCAGTCTCTCCAGTGTAACTCAGTCTCTCCAGTGTAACGCAGCCTCTCCAGTGTAACGCAGTCTCTCCAGTGTAACGCAGTCTCTCCAGTGTAACTCAGTCGCTCCAGTGTAAAGCAGTCTCTCCAGTGTAACGCAGCCTCTCCAGTGTAAAGCAGTCTCTCCAGTGTAACTCAGTCTCTCCAGTGTAACGCAGTCTCTCCAGTGTAAAGCAGTCGCTCCAGTGTAAAGCAGTCGCTCCAGTGTAACGCAGCCTCTCCAGTGTAACTCAGTCTCTCCAGTGTAACGCAGTCTCTCCAGTGTAACTCAGTCTCTCCAGTGTAACGCAGCCTCTCCAGTGTAAAGCAGTCTCTCCAGTGTAACTCAGTCTCTCCAGTGTAACTCAGTCTCTCCAGTGTAACGCAGTCTCTCCAGTGTAACTCAGTCGCTCCAGTGTAAAGCAGTCTCTCCAGTGTAACTCAGTCTCTCCAGTGTAACGCAGCCTCTCCAGTGTAACTCAGTCTCTCCAGTGTAACGCAGTCTCTCCAGTGTAACGCAGCCTCTCCAGTGTAAAGCAGTCTCTCCAGTGTAACTCAGTCTCTCCAGTGTAACGCAGCCTCTCCAGTGTAACTCAGTCTCTCCAGTGTAACGCAGTCTCTCCAGTGTAACGCAGTCTCTCCAGTGTAACGCAGTCTCTCCAGTGTAACGCAGTCTCTCCAGTGTAACGCAGCCTCTCCAGTGTAAAGCAGTCTCTCCAGTGTAACGCAGCCTCTCCAGTGTAAAGCAGTCTCTCCAGTGTAACTCAGCCTCTCCAGTGTAACGCAGCCTCTCCAGTGTAACGCAGCCTCTCCAGTGTAACGCAGCCTCTCCAGTGTAACGCAGCCTCTCCAGTGTAACGCAGCCTCTCCAGTGTAACTCAGTCGCTCCAGTGTAACTCAGTCTCTCCAGTGTAACTCAGTCTCTCCAGTGTAAAGCAGTCTCTCCAGTGTAACGCAGTCTCTCCAGTGTAACGCAGCCTCTCCAGTGTAACTCAGTCTCTCCAGTGTAACGCATTCTCTCCAGTGTAACTCAGTCTCTCCAGTGTAAAGCAGTCTCTCCAGTGTAACGCAGCCTCTCCAGTGTAACGCAGCCTCTCCAGTGTAACTCAGTCGCTCCAGTGTAACTCAGTCTCTCCAGTGTAACTCAGTCTCTCCAGTGTAAAGCAGTCTCTCCAGTGTAACGCAGTCTCTCCAGTGTAACGCAGTCTCTCCAGTGTAACGCAGCCTCTCCAGTGTAACTCAGTCTCTCCAGTGTAACGCATTCTCTCCAGTGTAACTCAGTCTCTCCAGTGTAACGCAGTCTCTCCAGTGTAACTCAGTCTCTCCAGTGTAACGCAGTCTCTCCAGTGTAACGCAGTCTCTCCAGTGTAACGCAGTCTCTCCAGTGTAAAGCAGTCTCTCCAGTGTAACGCAGTCTCTCCAGTGTAACGCAGTCTCTCCAGTGTAACGCAGTCGCTCCAGTGTAACGCAGTCGCTCCAGTGTAACTCAGTCTCTCCAGTGTAACTCAGTCGCTCCAGTGTAACGCAGTCTCTCCAGTGTAACTCAGTCTCTCCAGTGTAAAGCAGTCTCTCCAGTGTAACGCAGCCTCTCCAGTGTAACGCAGCCTCTCCAGTGTAACGCAGCCTCTCCAGTGTAACGCAGCCTCTCCAGTGTAACGCAGCCTCTCCAGTGTAACGCAGCCTCTCCAGTGTAACGCAGCCTCTCCAGTGTAAAGCAGCCTCTCCAGTGTAACGCAGCCTCTCCAGTGTAACTCAGTCGCTCCAGTGTAACTCAGTCTCTCCAGTGTAACTCAGTCTCTCCAGTGTAAAGCAGTCTCTCCAGTGTAACGCAGTCTCTCCAGTGTAACGCAGTCTCTCCAGTGTAACGCAGTCTCTCCAGTGTAAAGCAGTCTCTCCAGTGTAACGCAGTCTCTCCAGTGTAACGCAGTCTCTCCAGTGTAACGCAGTCGCTCCAGTGTAACGCAGTCGCTCCAGTGTAACTCAGTCTCTCCAGTGTAACTCAGTCGCTCCAGTGTAACGCAGTCTCTCCAGTGTAACTCAGTCTCTCCAGTGTAAAGCAGTCGCTCCAGTGTAACGTAGCCTCTCCAGTTTAACGCAGCCTCTCCAGTGTAACGCAGCCTCTCCAGTGTAACGCAGTCGCTCCAGTGTAACGCAGTCTCTCCAGTGTAACGCAGCCTCTCCAGTGTAACGCAGTCTCTCCAGTGTAACGCATTCTCTCCAGTGTAACTCAGTCTCTCCAGTGTAACTCAGTCTCTCCAGTGTAACGCAGTCTCTCCAGTGTAACGCAGTCTCTCCAGTGTAACGCAGTCTCTCCAGTGTAACGCAGTCTCTCCAGTGTAACGCAGTCTCTCCAGTGTAACGCAGTCGCTCCAGTGTAACGCAGTCGCTCCAGTGTAACACAGTCTCTCCAGTGTAACGCAGTCTCTCCAGTGTAACGCAGTCTCTCCAATGTAACTTTGTCTCTCCAGTGTAACTCAGTCTCTCCAGTGTAACGCATTCTCTCCAGTGTAACTCAGTCTCTCCAGTGTAACTCAGTCTCTCCAGTGTAACGCATTCTCTCCAGTGTAACTCAGTCTCTCCAGTGTAACGCATTCTCTCCAGTGTAACTCAGTCTCTCCAGTGTAACGCAGTCTCTCCAGTGTAACTCAGTCGCTCCA
>JARQWZ010007963.1:0-15000 GCA_033150135.1 Gobio occitaniae
AACCAGGATAGACCTACTTCAACGGATGGCCGGGGTGACCTGAGGATTACGTTCAGGACAAACCCGCCTAGTGTCCCTACGCAGGTCCCTGAACCCTCTCAAGCACCGCCGCAGGTGGCGCTTCCGGAAGAGATCGCTGGTCCCGCCCACGGGCGCCCAGTCATCTCTTTCGGAGTTACCGCCCGTTCCGTTGGTCAGGCGATGTCCACCTTAGTGGTCCAGGAACGGCATCTCTGGCTCAACCTGGCCGACATGAGGGAGACTGATAAGAAACCGGTTCCTGGACTCCCCCATCTCGTCGGCCGGGTTGTTCGGCGACGCGGTCGAGAATTTCGCCCAGCAATTCTCGGCCGCCCAGAAGCAGACGGAGGCCATAAAACACATCCTGCACCGGCGGCCCGCTGCCGCCACCCAGCCGCCGGCCGCAGCACTTCCGCCTGCCCGTCCCCTCAGCGGATGCAGGTCGTGTGTCAGACCCCGACCCCTGCACGGACCACTCCCATGTCGTCCTGGGGCCCCTGCGTTCCGCTGCGCTGCCCCGCTCCGGGTACGTCTGTGGTGTCGATGATCCCGCTTGTTTGGTCTCTGAAGGCCTGGCTAGCGCTTCCCAGCCCGTCTCGCTGGCTCATCCACACCATCAGACTCGGCTATGCGATTCAGTTCGCCCGGCGTCCCCCGAAGTTCAGGGGTGTCCACTTCACGTCTGTACTGAAGGAGGGCGCCCCAGTGCTTCAGGCAGAGATCGCTGTCCTATTGGCGAAGGACGCGATAGAGCCGGTCCCTCCAGCCGATATGAAGTCCGGGTTCTACAGCCCGTACTTCATTGTACCCAAGAAAGGCGGCGGGTTACGGCCGATCTTGGACCTGCGTTACTTGAACCGCTCCCTGCACAGGATGCCGTTCAGAATGCTAACGCAGAAACGCATCTTCAGGTGCATCCGTCCCCAAGATTGGTTTGCAGCGATCGACCTGAAGGACGCGTACTTTCATGTCTCGATTCTCCCTCGACACAGACCGTTTCTACGCTTTGCTTTCGACGGGCGGGCATGTCAGTACAAAGTCCTGCCCTTCGGGCTGTCCCTGTCGCCCCGTGTCTTCACGAAAGTCGCGGAGGCGGCCATTGCTCCCATGAGAGAGCGTGGTGTTCGCATCCTCAACTATCTCGACGACTGGCTGATTCTTGCCCAGTCGCGGGAGCAGTTGTGCGAACACAGGGACATGGTGCTTCGGCACCTCAGCCGGTTGGGTCTTCGGGTCAACTGGGAGAAGAGCAAACTCGGTCCCGTACAGAGGATCTCTTTTCTCGGGATGGAGATCGACTCGGTCGCCATGACAGCGCGCCTCACCGAGGTGCGCGTCCAGTCGGTGTTGAGCTGCTTGAGTACGCTCAAACGCAGTACAGCGGTTGCACTGAAACATTTTTAGAGGCTCCTGGGGCATATGGCAGCAGCAGCCGCAGTAACGCCGCTAGGGCTGCTCCATATGAGACCGCTTCAGCACTGGCTACTAGGGATGGGCATTTTTGGCAATTTCTCATTTCGATCATCGATAGGTCTCAAAAACGAGTACTCGAGTACTCGGGGGCGGAGCATGTGCAGGGGGCGGGGCATGTCCGTCATTGAGATAATGAAAACTGTTATGAAGATGGTTGTTGACAAATACAAACGTGACATGAAAACAGGTATATGAAAACATGAACATATAAAACAAAAAATAACTGCTAGATTATGATGCATAAATGTCTTTGAAAAAGAAACATCTTTATAAAATGACCGTCTCAAATAACCAAATCAGTATCGAGCATTGCCTTTGAGCTGAAACTGTGAAATAACACCACCCTGCAGAGCTTGCTAGCTGGTTAATAAACTCAACCAAACGCACCCTATATCAATATTAATGTGAAGATTATTATGAACCTATTACGACATAAATCAACACAAAAGGACGTGAATGCGCACGTGAACTTCAGCGTTCTAGATTTTACAGGCGAAGGGTTTGAAACGGAACATTTTGAATGCGCTCTTCCCTTAACAACACTGATACACGGACAACGAAAGCACACAGAAACAACATTTTATTAAAATAGTGTTCTCATTATAATGCTTTGACAGATTGACTCTGCACATCATGCACTTAATTGTATTATTCATGATCGAAGCGTTTACAGACATCACTGCGCGTTTTCAAACTCATAACGAAAAACAGCTTTAAATAAACTAGGTCTACTATTAAAAAATACGATAACAGTATAGCAGTGCTGCATTACTAATATCAATGATTCTGAGAAAGAAATAGCCTATCTGAAAAGAATATCTTTCTCTAAACCATGTCGAGCTCAAGCATTAATGCATTTGAGCTGAAACTGAAGAGAATGAACAGCCGGTATAACGGCAGCGCTTTGCTAGCTTAAGCTCAACCAAACGCGTTTTATATTAGATTAATCAGATATAGAAAACATAAAAGTAATCTTACAACGTGCATCTGCAGAAAAGGACGCGAATGCGCACATGAACTTCACGCGCTAGTCTGAGTGTTCTCGCTAGTTTCTCTGTGGATCAGCTGATACACGGGAAACTAAACACAGATCATTACAGCATTTTCCACGGTGTCCTCATTATAATGCTATGTAGGCTGTGACAGATTGGCGCTGCACATCTTGCACTGACCATTTAATGATCAGTGATTCCAGACATCACTGCAGTGCACGCCTCAGTTTCACTTTCGCCGCGGTCTGGAGGCTGTATAACGCTAACCAATCAGACCTCAGGTACCGCGCAAAACGACGCAATAACCAATAAAAAAGATACAAATATTTTTTTTTTCATGATCGATGATCGCTGTCACGTTCGAGTACTCGATTACTCGACCACTGTTGCCCATCCCTACTGGCTACACGATAGGGATGGGCGATATGGACTTAAAAATGTTTCCCGATATTTTCTAGTATTTATTGCGATAACGATATCAATGACGATAAATGTAGTATCATTCCCCATGTTTTTGGATACAAGTGAAAGCTGCATGCATTCTTGAGAGACTCAGAAAAACAAACAATGATCTAGTAAAACGTACCCGTCATCAAATAGGCTCCTATAATACATATATATATACATATATAATTAATTATTTTTTTATGTGAAATTCCACACCAGCCTTTTCAGAAATGGAAAAGTTGCAGATATAATTGTCTTCTGTAAAAGTGCAGGTAATGTTTAAATAGTGCAACTGTGCTAAAAAACATCACACAATGCAAACAATAATAATTTTGAAATCAATGACAAGTTTTAAATGTAAACCGATTCTGTATTTATTCATACATGGTGCAAACAGTGGTAAAAATAGCAGAGGCAGCAAAAGTAATTATCCCAAAAATGTCTTCAGATTACAAAAAAGTTTAAAATAATGATTTAATGATAGAACTTCAGTAATTTGAGTAAAGATAATAATACCACGAATTCTTCTACTAATAAAAATAAACTGCACTAAGGATTAATGAGCTTCTGGGTTCATGAATATTAAATCACGTTGTCAGCGCTCATTCAAACTGATTTGTTGAAATCAAAACACAGTAATAGGTGCGCGCCAGCCAATGAGATTCCCGTTTGTGCATTCGTTTCTTCCTGTTTCATGAAAGGCTGAATAATTCTAAATAAACGCCATTATTTTACAGGAAAATACAACAAAAGGATATTGTTTACATGTAGCACGTCAATTCTGTGTGGTATAAGACTCTCTCGCTCTCTCTTTGAGTGTGTGTGAAACACTGAGCGCTCTCAGTCGCGCGCCTCACACTAGTGTTTAATGTGCGTCAAATACACTGCGCATTCATTGAGTTGAACTGAAATAGTGTGCTTTACCGATCGATTGAGACAGAGCGAATCTCTTAAGCGCTCAGTCCAAGTGCTCAGCGAGTGAAAATACATCTGTATGTACAGGTTCAGATTGCCCTCAGGTAGCCCCTCGTTTAGCTATGAACTCTTCAGCAGCTTCCGCCATAGTTGTTTTCGTTCTGCACGTGAGATGCGGATTCAGTGCAGCCGCACCCATTGCGCGGCGCTTAGGGCACCGAGTGCTCCAACCCCCGTTCAGCCATACAAATTGACGAACGCAGCCAACGCGGCCATCATAAATTAATAACGGCCAGCGGTGGCACTGTGCGGATGGGTCGCGCCATCAACTAGGCTTTATCGTTATTATCGCGGGAAGACAAATTCTTATCGTGGGGAGAATTTTTACCGGTATATCGCAAACAATAAGATATCGCCCATCCCTACTACACGACCGAGTCCCGAGATGGGCATGTAACAGCGGGTCCCTCCATGTCCAAGTGACGCCGAGATGCCGCCAAACCCTCAGCCCGGCACATTCCGGGCCTGCTCAATCGTGCAGCCGACAAGCTCTCACGGTTGCCAGTGCTCCCCGGAGAGTGGCGACTCCACCCCAGGTGGTCCAGCTGATCTGGAGTCGCTTTGGGGCCGCACAGATCGATCTGTTTGCCGCCCCCGACACGACCCACTGCCAGTTGTTTTATTCCCTGACCGAGGGGACCCTCGGCTCGGATGCTCTGGCACACGACTGGCCCCGGGCCCTGCGCAAATATGCGTTCCCCCCCAGTGAGCCTTCTTGCGCAGACACTGTGCAAGGTCAGGGAGGACGAGGAGCAACTCCTCTTGGTCGCTCCGTATTGGCCCAACCGGACTTGGTTCCCGCAACTAGTGCTCCTCGCGACAGCACCTCCTTGGCCCATTCCTCTGAGGACTCAGAGATGCGGCACCCTGTGGCACCCGCGTCCAGACCTCTGGAAACTCCATGTCTGGTCCCTGGACGGGACGCGGAGGTTCTAGGTGACCTACCGCAAGCGGTAGTCGACACCATCGCTTCCGCCAGAGCCCCCTCTACGAGACGGCTATATGCGCTGAAGTGGAACCTGTTCGTCGACTGGTGCTCTTCTCGCCGAGAAGACCCCCGAAAGTGTTCGGTCGGATCTGTGCTTTCTTTCCTTCAAGACGGGTTGGAGCAAAGGCTGTCTCCCTCCACCCTCAAGGTATATGTTGCCGCTATCGCCGCAAACCATGACCTCGTTAATGGTGAGTCCTTAGGCAAGCATCGTGCCTGGAATTCGGGCCAGGTGACTCTCAGGTAACCCTGAGACCCCGGCCTGGATACGTGCCCAAGGTTCCCACTACTCCCTTCCGGGACCAAGTGGTGAGCCTGCAAGCGCTGCCTTTGGAGGAGGCAGACCCAGCCCTGGCTTTTCTCTGTCCAGTTCGCGCTCTGCGCGTCTATGTTGACAAAACGCAAAGCTTTAGGACCTCAGAGCAGCTCTTCGTCTGTTACGGAGGACAGCAGAAGGGAAAGGCTGTCTCCAAGCAGAGGATGGCCCACTGGATAGTGGATGCCGTCGTCTTGGCGTATGAGTCCCAAGACGTGCCCTGCCCGCTCGGGTTAAGAGCTCACTCCACCAGGGGTGTAGCTTCTTCCTGGGCGCTGGCTCGTGGCGCCTCGCTGACAGACATTTGTAGAGCTGCGGGCTGGGCGACACCTAACACGTTCGCTAGGTTTTATAGCCTACGTGTAGAGCCGGTGGCTTCTCGTGTGCTCGCTTCCAATAGTCAGCTTCACTGAAGTGCCCGTTCTAAGTGTCGGCTTGCTGCGCCATTCCCTTCCCCATGGAACGGATACGTGCGCTATTTTCTCCAGTCGAGTGGTAGTGGTAGTAACTGTGGCTCTTTCCACCGACGTACGTCGTAGTCTATACAAACAATTATTACTATTTAATGTAAATTTACATTTTTATTAAATGCATTTTTATTATTATTAATGATAATCAAAATATTGTTTTAATTTATTACTTTATGTATAGGAATTAAACAAATCAATAAAGAAAAATATTACTATTTGATGTAAACTTTTATTATTACATGAATTATTATAAATATTAATCAAAATATTGTTTTAATGTATTATTTTAATTGTAGAATTTAAATCAAAGAAATATGTTTTATTTAATGTAAAATAAACTGTTTTATTAAATGTAAAATAAACTGTTTTATTAAATGTATTTAATTGTATTATTATTAATCATAATATAATTAATCAAAATATTGCTTAAAAGTATTTAAATTCTAAAAATTACACAAATCAATAAATAAATATATTACTATTTAATGTAATAAAATCTTTAAATGTATTATTATTATTATTAATAATAATAATCAAAATATTGTTTTAATTTACTATTTTAATTATAGGACTTAAACAAATCGATAAAGAAATATATTACTATTTAATGCAAAATATTTTTTATTGAATGCATTATTATTATTATTATTAATTAATCAAATTAATCAAAATATTGTTTTAATAATTATTTTTAAATTGTAGGAATTAAAACTAATCAAACTAATATGTTTCTATTTAATGTAAAATAAACAGTTTTATTAAATGTATTTAATTTTATAAATAATAATAATATAAATAATCAAAATATTGCTTTGATGTGTTGTTTAATATGAAATATAAATTGTGAAATATATATAAAATTTTACATTAAATTGTAATCATTTAAATATCATTTTATTATTAATAATAATACAAATTCATTTTTAATATATTATTTATATTGTTGAAAACAAATCAATAAAGAAATATATTACTATTTAATGTAAATCAAAATGTTTTATTACATGTATTTCCTTATAATTTTTATTATTAACACTGTTTTTAATGTAATATTAAAAAGCAAAAAATTAAACAAATAAACAATAAAGAAATATATTACAATTTAATGTAAAATTAAATGTAAAAATGTATTATTATTAATTTATTAATATTTATTATTTCAATTGAATTAAACAAATCAAACTAATATGTTTCTATGTAATGTAAAATAAAATGTTTAATTACATGCATTTCATTTATTATTATTATTATTAATATTATTATTTTACAGAACAACAGTACAATTGTAATACTAATATTTATGGCTGCTAGAATTTCTATGTTTTCAGATGTTAAAACAGAAATTTGGAAAAATCCTGTGACTGGAGCTGCTCCAAAACTATTTTTTTCAATGAATAAGGGTCAGAAAATACGGGAATCACATCCCTGCAATCATTACAATCACAGGACAAACACCTGTACTGCTGATCACCTGACACGTGTGTGTGTGTGTGTGTGTGTGTGTGTGTTTCAGCAGCTCACCTGCAAACACTCCTACGTTGGACTGGCGAGACTCAAAGGGACATCGGGCCTGACCCAACAGATCCTGACCGACCTGCTCCAGCGAACTCATCTGCACACACACATCAGCATTAAACACCTGCCCATGTGACTGAGCAGCGGCTGAGGTCAGAGGTCACACACACACATCAGCATTAAACACCTGCCCATGTGACTGAGCAGCGGCTGAGGTCAGAGGTCACACACACTCACTCTGTAGTTCCTGCAGACTGGGTTCAGCGCGTTCGTCCCGCAGGCGAACAGAGTCTCATCGTTACGAGCCACAAGAACTTTGATGTAATTATAACATTCATCCTGAAAACAAACAGAAGATGATTTAACGTCATCCGTTCCTCTGAGTGAGAAACATCTGTTAACTGTTATCTGTTAACATCTGGTCCAACACACACACACACACACACACACACACACACACACACACACACACACTCTCTCACTCACTCACACACACACACACACACACACACACACACACATCTTCAGTCCAGCTGTGTGTCCCATCACTCCTCAGCTGATCTCAGATCTGCTCTGATCACACACACACACACACACACACACACACACACACACACACACACACACACACACACACACACACACACACACACACTTCAGTCCAGCTGTGTGTCCCATCACTCCTCAGCTGATCTCAGATCTGCTCTGATCACACACTTACACTGTTCCTGCCTCTCACGGTGCACTTCGACACGTCTGTAGATCGCCACGTCAGGATCTGGAACAACAGATTACCATAAGACTGAGTGTGTGTGAGAGAGAGTGTGTGTGTGTGTGTGTGTGTGTGAGTGAGTGTGAGTGAGTGTGTGTGTGAGTGAGAGAGAGAGAGAGTGAGTGTGTGTGTGTGTGTGTGTGTGTGTGTGTGATGGGTAGGTTTAGGGGCAGTGTGTGTGAGTGTGTGTGTGTGTGTGTGTGTGTGTGTGATGGGTAGGTTTAGGGGCAGGGGCAGTGTGTGTGTGTGTGTGTGTGTGTGTGTGTGTGTGATGGGTAGGTTTAGGGGCAGTGTGTGTGTGTGTGTGTGTGTGTGTGTGTGTGTGTGTGTGTGTGTGTGTGTGTGTGTGTGATGGGTAGGTTTAGGGGCAGTGTGTGTGTGTGTGTGTGTGTGTGTGTGTGATGGGTAGGTTTAGGGGCAGGGGCAGTGTGTGTGTGTGTGTGTGTGTGTGTGTGTGTGTGTGTGTGTGTGTGTGTGATGGGTAGGTTTAGGGGCAGTGTGTGTGTGTGTGTGTGTGTGTGTGTGTGTGATGGGTAGGTTTAGGGGCAGGGGCAGTGTGTGTGTGTGTGTGTGTGTGTGTGTGATGGGTAGGTTTAGGGGCAGTGTAAGGGGATAGAAAATACGGTTTGTACGGTATAAAAACCATTATGCCTATGGAATGTCCTCACATTTCACAAAAACAAACGTGTGTGTGTGTGTGTGTGTGTGTACCTGCTGTGGGATGATTCTATCCACTGACGCTGTGAGATTCACAACAAACACATGGTCTCTAAACAGAGGAAAACACACGTTTACATTATTGTTTGTGTCCAAAGCTTCATTATCATCAGTGTCACGTGATTGGGTAATTTAGACCAGCTGATCAATAGAGAGCAACAATACACCTCTGGAGGAAAACACTTTAAACAAAACCAGCAGGTATAAACCTTTCAAAAGATTAGGGTTCTGCTTTATAATACTCGCGTGTGTTCTGAGTTCTGACAGGACTGGAGTCAGACGTTTACTCTGAGTCTTTATGCTGATGTGTGTGTGTGTGTGTGTGTGTGTGTGTGTGTGTGTGTGTGTGTGACCTGGCAGCGATGTAGAGCATGTGCTGGATCCGGATCATCCGCTGATAGTCCAGCCCCAGACGCTCCGTGAGATTGTGTGACATCAGACCCTGGAAACTGGGATACAGGTGTGAGTCTGTGGAGCACAGGAAACACTCAGAACACCAGCCGCTTCCTGTGTGTGTGTGTGTGTGTGTGTGTGTGTGTGTGTGTGTGTGTGTGTGTGTGTGTGTGTGTGTGTGTGTGTGTGTGATGGGTCGGTTTAGGGGCAGTGTAAGGGGATAGAAAATACGGTTTGTACGGTATAAAAACCATTACGCCTATGGAATGTCCTCACATTTCACAAAAACAAACGAGTGTGTGTGTGTGTGTGTGTGTGTGTGTGTGTGTGTGTGTGTGTGTGTGTGTGTGTGTGTGTGTGTGTGTGTGTGTGTGTGTGTGTGAGTGAATGTTCAAATTGAAAGCTAACACTAATGTTCTGCAGCTCTTCTTAAACGTTTAGACGCCACAGACCCTTGTGTGAGGGAAATCTACAACACATCTGTCGTTTATTAACACACAATCAATACTACAAATATTAATATCATAACATCAGTTTCTATTAGATTACTCTATTATGTCTTTTCTACGCACTAAAAGAATTAACTTTTAATTACATAATTTATTTGTATATTTAAATCAAATTTGTATTTATTTATATAATTATTAACAATTTATATGAATCGTTAATTTAATAGATTAATACTTATATAATACTTAATAATAGATTAATATTATTAATTAATTATGTTTTATTTTTTTTAATTGTATTATATGTTAATTTAACATTTTATCACTTATTTATTTTAATCTAATTTATTTATGTACTTCATTTAATATATGTTTTTAACTTTTTATCTAAACTTTTGCACAATTATTTAAGCTAATTTATTTATTTATTAATTGAATTATTATTATATTCACAGTTTTAATCTTCTTTTTTTTCCATTTTATTACTTTTATTGATTTACCATTCAATCATTCAATATTTACTTATTTTAATCTAATTCATTAATTTACTTAATTGTATACTTACTTTTCTCTACACCTTTAAGCACATTTAAAAATAAGAAATTAAGCTCATTTATTTATTTACTTATTATATTATGTATTGTTGTGCATGTTTACATGTTAAGTTACTATTTAATCACTTATTTTAATCCTATTCATTTATTTACAGTTTTTCTCTAGAACTGTAACGTGTTGGAAACAGCTCAGTAAAATGTTGTAAATATGTCATCAATTGCTATCAAAATCCAATAAGTTAGCAAAACAAGGGGCGGATTTTGCTTCAGACAAACTATTTTAAGAAGTTACATCAAAACATCATTTTTGAAGGAGGGCCAGAATCTGATGAGCACATCGAGCTGCTGTCAGTCATGTGACTCACCTTCTGATCCCACCACACTGATTGGCTGCAGGTCCCCGGGGAAGGGCGTGGCAGCAGCGATGACTGGGAGGAGCCAGGCTACAGAGACCATCGCCGTGACGACAGAGTAACGCCATGTCCTGTCAGTCATCTGCAGTCAGAACGACGAAACAATTACACAAATAAGCACTTTCATCTGCAGAAATAAACACAGACTTCTGCGATAAGGGCATATTCAACCATAAAAACACTATTTAAATATGAATCCTGCATGCTCTGCGTGTCTCTGTGTGAATGAATGGCAGACACACAATTTCACACACAATTTCACACACACACACACACACACACACACACACACACACACACACACTCTAGCACACACACACACACACACACACACACACACACACACTCACACACACTCACACACACACACACACACACACACACACACTCACACACACACACACTCACACACACACACACACACACACACACACTCACACACACTCACACACACACACACACACACACACACACTAGCACATGAACTTCCTCTCCAGAGTCTCTTTATCAGCATTTCACAGTTTCATTTAATAAAAACTATCATCATAATGTCATAAACACACAGAAACTCAAAGATCTTCATGGCAACCCGTCAAAATAAAAGTCCGGTTTAACTTATAAATTAAATATATTTTGTCAAGTTAAACCGAACTATTATTTTTGACATAATTTTAACAGTAAAGCTCATTGTTTGACAAAGAGTTTGTTTACATTTATACGATTAAAAGATTCAATTAAATTAATGTTTTCATTTGATTACCAGAAAATACACAACACAGAATTTGTGTCGGGGGGTTACATTTAAATAAATATATATTCAAATTGCTGTTTCTATTAATTAGACAGGATTTTTGATTATTAAAATTTCCTTAAACGATTAAAATGGAATCCAGAAAACAGAAAACACGGAATTTGGTAAAAAAAAAAAAGATGGAATTGGATGGGAACTTATTTCATTCATCTCTAAACATGTCATTTTTAGGGGCCAAGCACCGAAGGTGTGAAGGCACCTATTGAAACCGTTCCCGTTCTTATTATTATTATTCATCTTCTTCTTCTTCTTCCGCCACAAAGTCTATGGCAGCCCATAGAACCGTATGATAAAAAGTTGTGAAATTTGGCACACTCATAGAGGACAGTCTGAAGTGTTAACATAGCAAATTTGGAGTCTCGAACTCAATCCCTCTAGCGCCACCATCAGTCAAAAATTTGACTCATGTTTATGCTAATAACTTTTGAACCATAAGGGCTAGAAACAAAATTCTTTTTTTTCGACTGCACCCTATGACGTCATTTTCCGTCATAAAAATTTTCCCGGCATTTTGAATTTTCCGAAAAACCTACTTTTGCGAACTCGTCCTAGACGGTTCATCCGATTTGCACGAAAATTGAACCAGATCATCTTCAGACTATGCTGACAAAAAATCTTGCAAATCAAGTTGATTCGTCAAATTGTTTTCGATAAACGTGCAAACAAATTTTACGTAGCGGTTGCAAAAACACACTTAAGGCAATATCTCCGCAACGCTTTATCGTGTTCAAACCAAACTTGGTACATGTCATGACAAGCATGACCTGAGGCAACATGCAGTGTTTCGGCGCAGCGCCACCTACTGGTCCGGAGATACAAAAAATGGCTGTTTTTGCTTATAACTTTTGAACCGTTTGTCCAAAAATCATAAAAGTGGTCTCGTTAGATTAGTCTGATATCCAATTTTACCATATCGGCCATTTTGACTGTCGGCCATTTTGAATTATGTACTAAAATGCCGTATTTTATGACCGCATGAACTGATTGTTACGAAACTCGGTATGGGTCATCAGCACGATGCCCTGAAGTAGCCTGACAAGTTTCGAAACAGCGTCACCTAGTGGATAATTTTTTTTTCAAATGCTTATAACTTTGGGTGGGGTTGACTTATTTTCATGGGAGTAACTTTTTTTGTCTCCTGAATCCTCGCCGAGTCCAACGATACCAGACTTGCTAGGTTTCGGTGTATGGTTTGTGCAGCGTTGTAATTTAGCGCTTTAAAAACATTAGCTGATATCTTCGAAACCGCTAGTCCGATCGAGACGAAACCAACGTCAGAAGTTCGAAAACATAGGTCGATAGCTAAACGCTAATACCCAAATGACAAAATATTGATAGTAAGGGGGAGTAAAATCCAATCAAAGTCAGGTGTCAGTCATTTTTCATGTGTTTTTTCATATAAATGTCTATAACTCCAAAACTAAAAGAGATATTTTCACCAAAATTGACACAGACATGTATGGGCTCACTCCGAGGACACATAAAAAAAAAGGTAGGATTGTGCCACTTGGTGGCGCTATAATAGAACAAAACATGAAATTCCCATTGACTACAATGCAGCATTATGATATAAAATGCTATGCTTTACAAATGAATTGTGTATCATTACGAAACTTGGTATGTGCCATCAGAACCATGCCTTTATGCTGCTTAAACGGATTCAAAACAGCACCGCCATGTGGTCCATACTTATAATGAAAAGGCCTCTTGAGGCTATATCTCTGCAATGACATATTGACACTATATTGACACTATATTGACACCCTGCTTTTATATATTGACACCAATCTTTGCATGTGTCATTGTTCCCTTATTCTGACCACACCACATCAATTTCGTAACTGTGCCACCTATTGGTTGAAAGTGATAAATCATTAAATCATTATTATTGACTGTATTTTTTATTTTACAGCTATTTTGCCTAAAATCACCTTAATAGGTCTTTGATTGCTCATTGCTGCAGTTGATCTGACATTGCCAGCCATTTTGGCATGTCTTGTCTTCTTTTTTGCGCTTGGCCCCGGTATTGCTGCTTGCAGCTATATTTTAGCTGTAATAACCCCCAAAAATAGGCGTTTTTGATGGTTTGGTTTTAAACTCACTGTTGAAAGTGTGTAACTCAGGCCTGTGAGCTCTAGCACCCTGCAGACAGTTTGGGCTGTAAACACTATAGAGTCCAGAAAACACTGGAAAAAAGATTTGAATGACACGGGATATTGCATTTATTAGGGCTAGGTAAAAAAATATAGATTTCTCGATTTTAATCGATTCTCACTTTTACTAAACAATATGGATTCTTAAATCCCAAGAATCGATTAGTCATCCTGTTTTCAGTTAATGAATGAAATAAACATTGTAGCGCGCCTCCCATCAATAAATCGCAATAATCTTTGTGCTTTATTACTATTGATATGAAACAAAGTCTCAGATTTCAGATTACGTCTATTTTTTTTACGAAATTCAAAAGCATAAATAGCGTTTTGTGGCGTGAGATCAGCTCTGCCTCAGCTCCGCTCAGGAGAACCGGCAGATGAACGGATCTTCTCTTCCGCCTTAATACCCGTATCAGCGCAAAATAAACACGAATGAGCTTCTGAAAGTGTGTTAAAAGATACAGGACAACTTCCCGAAATCTGTAACATTTCACATAGAATCACTCAATCAGACGTCAGTAAAACGGCTCGTAAACAATGTCACGTAACGTCACATTTACCTCTGGAAAACCATATCCAGTGTCCATAAACTCATTAGTCAGCTAGAAAAATAAACTCTAGAGAGGAGCATTTTGTTAATTATATACATCACATTACAGAGGATATTCATTGTCAATGTTCTTCAATATTTAATGCATGTATGTATGAATAAATCTGGCAAGTTTTTATGACAGCCACCATTTAAATGTTTACATTTCAAAAAACTAATTGGAGTAGAAATATGATTATGTAATTGTAAAGTTAATATTATAACTTTATTATTATATAAAAAAACATAAGTATAATTTAAGTGTTTGTATACAAATCTGTTAATTTTTACCTTCAATATTAGTAGGCTAATGTAGTATCTATACCAAAACTATACATAAGTTTTTTTTTACATAAAAAAAGTCATATTCCTCCCTTCAGATCCATCTGAATAAATCTTGCACACATGATCCAGACAAAACTCTTTTTCCCAGTATTTTCTATAATCTCGTGGAAACAGCCCAGACTGTCTGCAGGGTGCTAGAACACACAGGGCCTGAGTTACACACTTTCAACAATCAATTTATAACCAAACAATCAAAAAGCGCCTCTTTTATTGGGTTATTACAGCTCAGACAACACATACTCACATGTTTATCACTTTAGCAGCGGTTTATGAACCTTCAAAGGGTTTCCTGTAAAATGACACCAGTATTGTGTGTTTAGAGACACTGTGTGTGTGTGTGTGTGTGTGTGTGTGTGTGTGTGTGTGTGTGTGTGTGTGTGTGTGTGTGTGTGTGTGTGTGTGTGTGTGTGTGTGTGTGGGACGCTTTTACATTTGGGTCGGACAAATCCAGACGGAAATCCCCAAAAATGGTCCCAGCGCTTAAGTAGTTAAATTGTATAAGTTTCATTATTTAAATGAATTAGAAATGCTTTTTGATTACTAAAAATTTTAACAAAACAAAAAAACGGAATTAAAAAATAAATAAATCTGAATTTGGGAAATAATT
>JARQWZ010007963.1:17500-22500 GCA_033150135.1 Gobio occitaniae
CCTAATATTATGTTTTGCTGACCCGTCTCTGATGGACTCCTCTAGACCCCTGAAGCTGTGCTGTGGTATCTGGCACAAAGATGTTAGCAGCAGATCCTTTGAATCCTGTAATTTTCGAGGTGTGGCCTCCATGGATCGGACTTGTTTGTTCGCACATCCCACAGAAGCTTGACTGGATTGAGATTTTTCCTGCTTCTAACACATCAACTCTGAGGACTAAATGTTCACTTGCTGCCTAATATATCCCACCCACTAACAGATCATCAGTGTTACTCACTTCACCTGATCGGTGTATTGCTTTATATACATAGTAGTAGTTTTACATTAATTGTTTTTTATTTGATTATGCTGTTTGCAATGCTTCATGGGATTGTTGTTCTTTCCCTCACTATAGCCGTTATGTTCACAGTTTATAATGTTCTGATTCTCCTGTAAAACATATATATATATATTGGTGGCCTCGATGAACTATGATCCCATAACAATCCATAACAATGTTTAATAACGGATCCGACCTGAAGCTAATCCACGAGAAGCTTTGAGCGTGTCAGTGGGAGACACTTTATCTAATTAATGGCTAATCAGAGCTAATCTTCCATTAGCCCGATGAACCGGGACACCCCAGTCGGGGGTATAATCTGGATCTTTTTATGTAAAGGCTTATTCAATTATAAAGTTTTATATACTACAAGCTAAAGCTAATTCTATTGCATTACAGGCCTGTGATTAACAGTAGCGTCCAGGCTCATTAATGGAGCGCAGAGACTATTATATAGATTTTATATTATATAGATATTCTCTCTATGCAACTGTTGTTCTTGAAGTTGTTTTCAGCCATAAACACGGTCTCGACCAGACCAAAAACACAGAACCCACATCCAAACACACCACAACACAGAGTCAGAATGAACACTGAGACAGGAAAACATCTTTACATAGCAGAGCAAGAGCTTGTGTTTACTGCCTGCTGTAAGCAGCATTTATCCACATTTTATCCACATTTTCTTTACTGAACCATCACACACTTAACTGCAATATGTTAAAAGCCACGTTTCCAGAGACAGAGTATTGTGAGGTGTCATAAAGGGAAAAAATCCATCAGAACTATTTAGTTTCATAGTTAGGCTATGTTTAAATATTAGCCTATAATATTATTTTTTTTATTTCAGATGTTGATTATGAAAAGTGAGCAGTATTAGTAGGGATGCACGATATTGGATTTTTGCCGATATGCCGATATTTTTCAACTAATTTTGGCCGATGCCGATATCGATACCCATATGTTTATTTTTTTCCCTTTGTTTGGAAACCACCATTTTGAGCAAAAAAACTATTTTTTTTTTCATTCTGGTTTCAGATTTCTGAGGTCTCCTTACTAAAAGGATACTTGTTAAAGATAAATAAATGTTAATAACGTTCTTTTTACAATAAGAGTATATTAAAAGCGCCGAAACGAAAATAACAATAATAAAAGTCAGTAATTTTTCAACCCAGACAGATGCAGTTGTAATCTAAATATTTTATTTTTGTATTTAATGTTTGTGCACATGAAGTGGGGGTGGCGTGGCATCAGTTGATGCTGTATTTAGCTTCAGATAAAAAAAATTTAAATTATTTTAGAGCTCCTTGGATTATTTTTCATCATCAATTTCATAAAATTTTATTACAGATTAATAAACTGTATGTAAAAGTATTTAATTTACAAGTGTCAAGCTTGTGCTTTGACTTCATTACTGCTTTATTTATTCAGATAAAGAAGTAACTTCTATTTATTTGTGTATTCTACTTTTGATTTTATTACTGTAACAACAGCGCCCGCATTAAATAGGCTATATAACATTCTCCCGGTCGGGCACTAGGACCTGGAGGAGCTTCAGCTGCTGTAGAGGCTGCTGCGCGCGCTAGAGAGTGGGGAGACGCCATTGTGCTTGTTTTGGGCTAGTTTTGTTGTGAATATAAATCACCAAACATGCAATGCATTTGCTTGTTTTCACTTGAAGAATGAGCACACGGCTGACGTGATCTTATCGCTATAGAAGTCCTTGCACACGTGAGTTATTGCAGCCGCATGTCAACACGTTATCATATCGGCATAATTTTTTCATATCGGCCGATATATTTTAAGCGTTTATCGGCCGATTCCGATGTCGTGCCGATAATATCGTGCATCCCTAAGTATTATAAAATGCGCAGATGTCAGACATGATTTTGAGCACTTCATTGAGTTTTGTTTTGTAGAAAGTCTTTCTTTAAAGTGAATTAGTTTTCTATAAATTGTATTTTAATTTTGATCAATGTCTCATCAACTAATTGCCTGTATATTTAATAAATAAGAAGCAAACCAAGATCGTCTGGGATGGATTGACGTGTGTAACTGGAGTGTTTCCGCTGCCTTTGAGTGAGTATAGCGTCTTTCTGTTTTAATACATTTCTTGAATATATGTCTTAATTACAGTAGGCCTATAGATAGTTATGATATTTGTGGCTGCACCGGGCTCCGTCATTACTAGATTAAAGTTACTCCACTGTCCTTAATAGGAGAAAATGTTGTTTTAACGGCATAAAATCTCGTTATTACGAGAAAAGATTTTGTTAAAACACATATCTGGTTATTACGACATAATTGAGTGGAAAAGAAAGTATATGTAGGCCAGGGGCGCGGAAGTGGGGTTTCACAGGATTGCAAATCCACATTTTTGTTCATTTACATTTATGAATTTTTAGCAAGACTGTGAAAACTTGCATAACTCCATATTGTCTGACGAAAGACAATAACTCACTGAGAGGACACTTTTTGATTCTGACGTCCCACTGAGTGAGAATGGCCTTCATTTGCATGTATTTACCTTGCCCCAAATCATGTTCATGTTGAGAGATCATTTAGAATTCACCCAAAATCTATTGTATTTAATGTCAATTCTCACTATACAGTATTATATGTGTTTGATATCGTTTGAAATGTCTCAGAGCGAATGGTACAACAATCTCATGACCACATAAGTATACAAGAAGTTAATAAGAGTTTAGAGATATTTTACTCATGACGGTGGGTGTGGCTTTTGGAGCCATTTGGTCTCTTTTCCAATCCAGGCAAATGGGAACTTGATCCAATTTAAATTCCCTTTGTTATCATGTATTTCCATTTGAAAGAGGTTTCGGTCTGGTCTGAGTTACTTAAAGCGATACGGCAATGAGTTCGGGGCGCTTACTGTAATGAGTTTGGCGTAATATTTTATAAAGAAAATAAAAAATTTGTATTATACATTTACCTGACTGTTAATAAAATTGTTACATTTTGATCCTTTCTGAATTACTGTAATTATTAACTATCTCCAGTACGGAACGGTATAATTGCAACAAAGGGTTAAAACGGAATGATTAAATGTATGATTAACTATTAAATATAAATGATCAAACAACCGTTTGGCATTCTATCCTAAATTCGACAACTATGATAAATGGAGTCAGATTAAAGATATATTAGTTTTAAATCCATTCAGATCGGTTCGTTACCGATCATTGGAGCGAATTCGGCGGCCTTACAGCATTTAGTCATTTATTTGTAATAAACACTTTAAGTGGCCCATTAAAAGTATTATTTATATATGTTGAATTATGTTTTTAAAACATACATGAGGTCATATTGTGACCAGTGCGGTGTGCGTAGAAAGAGCGGGAATATTTCCTCCAGAGTGAGAGCGCCTTTCTGAAGATTTCGTTCATTTCTGAAGCTCATTCCGCTCAGCGTTGCGCGCTCAACCCAGAATGCCCTTTGTCACATGCTGGATCAAATATAGGCCTATCTGAAATAAGTAGCTAGGGCTGCCTCCAACTAAAGCTTTGTTTTAAAAATAGTTGTTCATTTAAGCCGTTGTTAACGTAGCGCCGGCGACTCCATGTCATTGTCTGCTATATTTGCTTATTGTTTATTAAATCAAAGCAATCGGTAGATAAAACATTGATTAAAATTATACAATTTATACAAAACCAAATTCACTTTAAAGAAATGCTTTCAACAAATGAAGTGGTCAAAATAATTTCTGACCCCCATGTCTTCTGACATATTTCGCATATAATTTCAACGTAAATGAAATAAAAAAATAACATTATAATATTTAAATATATATAACTAAATACGCTTTTTAATGGCTACAAGTATAGTAGGCTATGCTACAGAGAAATTTCATGCGGGAGCGTCGTTTTACCGGTGAGCTGTTCATGAGTTTCACTCAAATGCTCTGGTAAGTTAGGCAGGTTTTTTGCGTTCATTTTATTTTATAAAATTTGTTCTTTTATTGTATATGACAGTTTAAACAACTCAATAACCCTTTTATTTAAAGGTTTAATGTAGGCCATACAATTGCAAGAAGTATCAACAATGTCAAAAGTGTGATGTCAGTCAAATGTCTCGGTGTGATGGTTAAACACGCGTTTTCACCGATATGCTTGTTGTGCTTTAGTGTTTTATAGACTCAATATTAGGGATGCACGATATTATCGGCACAACATCGGAATCGGCCGATAAATGCATACAATATAAAAATCGGCAGATATGAAAAAATGATGCTGATATGCCTTGCCGATATGATAACGTGTTGAAACGAGCCTGCAATAACTCACATGTGAAGGACGTGACCGATAACGTAGGGTTGCTGGGTTTTCACAACAAAACTAGCCAAAAACAATGGCGTCTCCCCACTCTCTAGCGCGCGCAGCCGCCTCCACAGCAGCAGAAGCTCCTCCAGGTCCTAGTGTCCACCCACTGAAATGTTATATATATGTAGAGGGGGCGATGTTGTTACAGTAATAAAATGAAAAGTAGAAAACACAAATAAATTGAAGTTACTTTTTTTCTGAATAAATAAAGCAGTAATGATGTCAAATCACAAACATGACACGGTTTCAAATTAAATACTTGTATATACAGTTTATTAATCTGTAATAAAATTTTATGAAATGGATGATGAAAAATAATCCAAGGAGCACTAAAATAATTGTAT
>JARQWZ010007963.1:27500-31156 GCA_033150135.1 Gobio occitaniae
CTCTCGGACACACACACACACACACACACACACACACACACACCAGACGTGTTGCTCCTCCATCAGCGCTGTATTGAACTGCTCTATGTAAACATGCTGTGCCATAAGAGGACGTGTTTTTGCATTCCACTGCAGCTTTTTCATTGTTTTTATGTAAACACACACAAGATGGACGTCTTTGACCGTTAGAGCGCGGGTCACGGCTTCTGAAACACGACATTACGCTCTAAAAGCTCAAGTTAAATAACGTTCAAAAGTAGGAAAGAAGAAAAATGCGATATGTGATATCCCTGTTAAATAATGCGATATTCGATATGCGATACGATATTGCTTTAAGTGTGTAAAATCTATTTCTTTCCTCAACTGATATCTTTCACTTAAAGCATAACCGACTGTGTTTACACGAATCCTCATCAAGACGGCCATTTTGACATAACTGTGTGTGTATTTGACAGTTCGAGTGTGTAACACAACACGGAAAAAAAGAGCGGCTTGTGCGCACGTTTCGGTGTGTGTGTGTCAGACAGCGCGAGACTGCAAGGAGTTGTTTTACTACTATGCAATTAAATAAACGGTTCATTCATTAGCCTACGTCACTTTACCTCTGGCTTAACACTGCAGAAAATGCTCTTCTTATTTAGTTTTTGTTTTTCTTATTTCCGGTCCAAATATCTAAAAATGCTTAACTCAAGATGCATTTACTAGTAAAATTTAAAAAATGTCTTGTTTTCTGGGGGGAAAAAGTTAAAATTGAGTGAGTTTTTGCTTAAAACAAGCAAAATGAACAAGCCAACGGGGGTGAGAAAAATAATCTTATTTCTATTTGGGACAGAAACAAGAAACAAGATTTCAATCAGAACTAGATTATTTATTATTTTTCTCACCCCATTGGCAGAAAATTTAGCTTGTTTTAAGCATAAACTCACTTCATTTTAATTTTATTTTCAAGAAAACAAGAAAAAATATCTTATGTCATTTTACTTATCTAGTAAATGCATCTTGATTTAAGAATTTTTTGATATTTAGAGATATTGAAGAAAAATGCGATATCCTTGTTAAATAATGCGATATGCGATACGATATTGCTTTAAGTGTGTAAAATCTATTTCTTTCCTCAACTGATATCTTTCCCTTAAATCATAACCGACTGTGTTTACATGAATACTCATCAAGACGGCCATTTTGACATAACTGTGTGTGTATTTGACAGTTCGAGTGTGTAACACGACATGAAAAAAAGAGCGGCTTGTGCGCACGTTTCGGTGTGTGTGTCAGACAGCGCGAGACTGCAAGGAGTTGTTTTTCGCAAGTTATTGCGTTTAATAACTATTTTTAACGTCATGAGTAACAGTCGTGTGCTCAGTCTATTCTCTGCTAAATGCATCAACCTAAAACATACACTTTTCACAATGTTGAAGTAGCCTATTAAAATCATTCAGATATTGTGTGAACTTGCGATATGCACATTTGCGATATTTCGATATATTGCGCAGCCCTATAAATGCATCTCTAGAGTAGACCTTGTTTTTAAGTTAAAAGTTTAACTTTACAAAATATAAACGTGTCTCTAGACCTTCATGCGACTTCCCTGCATATCGAGTTTATAAACATGTTCAATATAAAAGTTTTATTACACTTTTATTATTTGAAAACCCCTTTTTCGCTTTTGACCCCTCTGTTATGTTTTGTCTATAAAATGGAAAATGGAAGTCGGTTGGTAACCAGTATTGTTTGTTTACTAGAGTGTGTGTGTGTGTGTGTTTGAGCAGAAGAAAGTCATCAACAGATTTGTCGTTTCTGGGAAAACTCTCGGGTCAGTTGGGGTCAGGGTTATTTAGGGTCAGGGTTATTTAGGGTCAGGTTAGTTAGGGTGAGGGTTGGGGATCAACTGTAATGTTAAGGAGCACTTGGACCTCAGCTTTCTCCGGCCTGACCTTCACTTTGAGGAATTCAGGGGGAGTTTCTCTCCGACCCGTCGGTTCTGTGCCGAGATCAGAGAACCCAACAGAAACTCTACAAGTGTTCCAGGAATGCTGGAGTGGGGCAGAGACGGAGAGAGAGAGATGGAGAGAGAGAGGGGGAGAGAGAGAGAGAGACAGAGGGAGAGAGAGAGAGACAGAGGGAGAGAGAGAGAGACGAACAGAGGGAGAGAGAGAGAGAGAGAGAGAGAGAGAGAGAGAGAGAGAGAGAGAGAGAGAGAGAGAGAGGGACGTACGATGAACAGGAAAACATGCACGCAAGAGAGAGATAGAAACATTCAGAAGAGAGTCGAGATACTTATGAATAATAACACAATGTGTTATTATGACCCTATGGCTCTGCAGTTGAGTGTGTGTGTGTGTGTGTGTGTGTGTGTGTGTGTGTGTGTAGTGGTGGCCAAAATTATTAGAACACTTGGCATATTTAAGAGGTTTCAGTTGTTTTTGTTGAATTTTTCCATTACAATACCCATAAAACGAATGAAATATCTACAAAGTCTTGATTATGCTCTATAAACCACAGAATAGAGCCATCATATGGAGATATATATTAAATATTAAAGTTAAAAACAGTACGATCAAACATACGTTAAACACATCAGTGACATTACACATATTTAGATGTCTGTTTATAGTTATTATTTAGGGAGATGTCAGGTAAAAGTGCAATGTTTATTACCAGAAACGTTTTCTATAAAATACTATAGTGTTTTAGACCCATACTATATTAAAGATACTACAGTATGCTTTAGTATAAATTAACAAAGTGTAGTAAATACTATAATATGCTACATTATACAACAGTTTACTGTAGTATAGTATCATATGGTTCAAAAACACTAGTATGTATAAACAATAGTATTTTTACTATAGTATTTTCATGTGGGATACATAAAATTATTAGTTGTATATTGCCTGAAGAAGGTCCTGGTCCAGCTGACTGGATTATTTATGTAATTTCATAAACTATATACTCACTTTTCAGGCGTTTCCCCGGACTGGCGGTATCTGGCTAATTTAAAGGCTTTTTTGGCATTTTTTCTGAGGACAGATGGTCAGACATGAGCTTTAAAGCCCAAATCCCCTCAGAGAGCAAAGGATTACCACATTTACTCTCCGACATCTTCTCCGTTTCCTCCTGAACATCGCGTTTGTGTGAATGTGTGTCTTTAACTTCTGACTGAAGAGTTTAAGCGTTTGACAGTTTTAACGGTCGCAGTTTAAACTTTTAAAACTCTTGTGGCGCGATTGATAACTCGTATGTGCGCGTTCATGTGGATCCTGCGCTCGCGTATGACCGGTTAAAAATACTACTCCTGTTTATTAACCATAATCTTACAACATAACACAAGAATCTTACCTGTTTTGGTTCAAAGCCCGTCATATTCCATATTTTTTGTGTTTTCTTCAATCTGAGCGTCAGAGTCCGCAGAGCTGTTAATTCAGTTTAATCTTCAGCGAGAGGAAACGAGGCGGGACTGCAGATACAACAGACACGCCTCCCTCATTTGCATGTTACAGTTCAGGCAATTAGAGACTGCGGTGCGGCCTCCAAAGAGATTCTTTACTTTGCCCATCCAATCAAAACAGATGTGGCGGGTTATTTATGTGTGAACTGATTTACCCTGTGGAAGTGCTTTTTATTATATTTAAATTATATATAATAGAAAAGGAAAG
>JARQWZ010007964.1:0-31154 GCA_033150135.1 Gobio occitaniae
CTTCCTCCTCCACCTCCTCCTCCTTCTCCTCCTCCTCCTCCTCCTCCTCCTCCTCCTCCTCCTCCTCCCTCCTCCTCCTCCTCCCACCACCTCCTCCACCACCTCCTCCACCTCCTCCTCCTCCACCTCCTCCTCCTCCTCCTCCTCCTCCTCCTCCTCCTTCACAGAGACTCAGACTCTGAATGAGACCCTCTCAGTCTGGCTCTAACTGTCCTCCTCTCCATCTGCAGCCGAGCCCTTGGAGGAGACGCCGATACCCTCGGTCCCGAGCTCCATCTCGGATCGCTACAGAGTCGGCCGAATGATCGGAGACGGGAACTTTGCGGTGGTCCATGAGTGTGTGGAGCACTCGAACGGCCGGGCATACGCTCTGAAGATCATCAACAAAGGCAAATGCAGAGGGAAGGTGAGATGGGGAAGCCGTGTGATAGGGTCAGCAAATGCTGATTTTCCATTTGTGTGATGATCACATGTATTTGTCTCCTGCGCAGGAGCATATGATCCAGAACGAGGTGGCGATCCTCAGAAGAGTGAAGCATCCCAACATCGTGCTGCTGATCGAGGAGATGGACACCTACAGCGAGCTCTACCTGGTCATGGAGCTTGTAAAGGTGTGTAGCGTTTCAAATGCGAATGGAAACTCCGGTTTTACACGTGTTGTGGTGATCCGGATGAGCTTCAGCTAGTGGCCATCCGGTGCAGTTGTGCTGGCTGTGTTATTTTAAGCTCCTGCTCCACTTACTCGACTCTTTGAGGGGATTTTCTGCCACGCGAACGCAAACCAGGCCACCGTGAACTTTCTGCCTGCTGTGTATAAACTCCTCAACCTCAAGGAAACTCTTGTGATGCAGATCATGTTGTGTGTGTGGAAACACCAGCTTGCTTTGAACGTTCCCAAACCTAGCTGTAGATGTGACAGATGCCTCAGACTAGAGCTCGGAGGAAAGCGAAATCACAGAGCGGGGTCAGCACATGCTGAGGGTCACAGAGTGGGGTCAGCGCATGCTGAGGGTCACAGAGCGGGGTCAGCGGCATGCTGAGGGTCACAGAGCGGGGTCAGCGCATGCTGAGGGCCACAGAGCGGGGGTCAGCGCATGCTGAGGGCCACAGAGCGGGGTCAGCGCATGCTGAGGGCCACAGAGCGGGGTCAGCGCATGCTGAGGGGTCACAGAGCGGGGTCAGCGCATGCTGAGGGCCACAGAGCGGGGTCAGCGCATGCTGAGGGCCACAGAGCGGGGTCAGCGCATGCTGAGGGCCACAGAGCGGGGGTCAGCGCATGCTGAGGGGTCACAGAGCGGGGTCAGCGCATGCTGAGGGTCACAGAGCGGGGTCAGCGCATGCTGAGGGTCACAGAGCGGGGTCAGCTCATGCCTGAGGGTCACAGAGCGGGGTCAGCGCATGCTGAGGGTCACAGAGCGGGGTCAGCTCATGCTGAGGGTCACAGAGCAGGGTCAGCGCATGCTGAGGGTCACAGAGCGGGGTCAGCTCATGCTGAGGGTCACAGAGCGGGGTCAGCGCATGCTGAGGGTCACAGAGCGGGGGTCAGCGCATGCTGAGGGTCACAGAAGTGGCCAACTTTCTGCAGAGTCAAGAGCTCCAGACCTCCAAACTTCTGTGGCCTTCAGATGAGCTCAAGAACAGTGTGTAGAGCTTCATGGAATGGGTTTCCATGGCCGAGCAGCTCATCCAAGCCTTAGTGCAATGCAAAGCATGGGGGTAAAGTGCGCCGCCACTGGACTCTAGAGCAGTGGAGACGTATTCTCTGAGTGACCAATCACGCTTCTCTGTCTAACAATCCCATAGACAGTCTGGGTTTGGCGGTTGCCAGGAGAACGGGACTTGCCTGACTGCCCCTGTGCCAAGTGTAAAGTTTGGTGGAGGGGGGATTATGGGGTGGGTTGTTTTTCAGGTGAAAGGAACTCTTAATGCTTCACCAAGACATTTTGGACAATTTCATGCTCCCAACTTTGTGGGCCCAGTTTGGGGACGGCCCCTTCCTGTCCCAGCATGACTGCTCCAGTGCTCAAAGCGTCTCCATAAAGACATGGATGAGGAGTTTGGTGTGGAGGAACTGGAGTCCTGACCTCAACCCGATAGAACAGCTTTGGGATGAATTAGAGCGGAGACTGAGAGCCAGGCCTTCTCGTCCAACATCAGTGCCTGACCTCACAAATGCGCTTCTAGAAGATTTCCCATAAACACAGAAAGAAATTATGTGCATTAAAAAAGTGCATTAGGCCTTAAAGTGACAGCAGCCTAATAAACCATAAATGTTAAATTACAAAAGAAAAGTAATTACTCACTTCTCTTGGCTGAATAACGTGCATATGTATATTTAATACAGTGCAGACGGTTGTTTAATTCAGGGGTTTTCAAACTGGGGTCCTCCAGAAGGTTCTAAAGGGTCCCCAGAAAATTTCAGTGAATAAAAAGACAAAGCAAAAATGGTTAAAGTCTACTGAGCATTATAACTGATTTTAATAATTATTTTTCTCACTATAGTGCCCTTTATCTCGCTCACTGGGGTTGTAAGGCTATATTCTTAACGCACTACATAAGCTGCTTACACACATTCATTGTGAAAGTTGCTTATACAAATAATTTTTAATTGAAAATGTTCTTCTTCAGGTTTTTAAATACAACATTAAGTATAGCCAATTTAAGTTTGGAAACAATATGTTGTATTTATAATGTCATACTTACTATTTATCTAACATTTTAAATGTTTTTGTGACCCTGGAGCACGAAACCAGTCACAAGTCTCACGGGTATATTTGGGGCAATAGCCAACACGGGTCAAAATTATTTTATGCCAAAAATCATTAGGATATTAATTAAAGATCATGTTCCATGAAGATATATAATCTTTATTTAAAAAAAATTGATCATTATGGTTTTGTGGTCCAGGGTCCAAATATAGAAGGATTTTAGGAAGAGTGTCCCTCATTAAAGGTTTATCATATTTGGGGGTCATAAAGTTTGAAAACCCCTGGTTTAATTTCTCTCTTTGTTCTTATTTTTAGGGAGGAGATCTGTTTGATGCCATCACCTCCGCCAACAGATACACGGAGCGGGACGCCAGTGGCATGCTCTACAACCTGGCCAATGCCATCAAGTACTTACACAGCCTTAACATCGTCCACAGGGACATCAAGCCAGAGAACCTCTTGGTAAGATATTATCCTTCTGAGAATGAGCAGATATCTCACGTCTAACAGTCGAGCGCTGTTGTTATCACGTCCTAAAGATCACGGCCTCCGCAAGCGTGTGTTGTGTAGAGGAAGTGTGTGTTTGGAGAAGGAGCTACTGACTGACTGTACATGTGTGATAGAGCTGAGGAGTGACTCACGTCCTCAGTTCACAGACTGTTCTCGTACAAACCGTTACAGACATCATTCATGAATCAGTGGCTCATACGCAAACACTTCCTCCCCTGATCTGAGCGCGCTTTATTAAAGCAAAACACCAGCGCTCAACAGAGTAAAACCTTCAACAAATCGGGTTCGGTTCCCCAGCTGATTAATCCGTACATTTAAGACTAGTGTTTTCTGAAATGTCATGAATACATATTCAAATGAGTCAAGACACCTTCATTTAAAGGTGCAGTGTGTCATATTTATGAGGATCTATTGACATAAATGCATTATAATATACTAGGGCTGGGCAAATTAACGCCTTAACATGGGCGATTAATTCTTTCAGCTTAACGCATTAAAAATATTTAACGGAAATAACGCAGTGTCCGTTTTTATATCCATTTTTGCAGAGCGTTACATTATATGATCACGCTCTTATACATGTAAATGCTTCCAAGAGCGACAAGACACAAGAGAATGCGCTGTATGTCAATGTCCTGTCTGTGTATGTGTGTGTGTGTGTGTGTCAGTGTCCTGTATGTGTGTGTGTGTGTGTGTGTCAGTGTCCTGTCTGTGTGTGTGTGTGTGTGTGTCAGTGTCCTGTCTGTGTGTGTGTGTGTGTGTCAGTGTCCTGTCTGTGTGTGTGTGTGTGTGTGTGTGTGTGTCAGTGTCCTGTCTGTGTGTGTGTGTGTGTGTGTGTGTGTGTCAGTGTCCTGTCTGTGTGTGTGTGTGTGTGTGTGTGTCAGTGTCCTGTCTGTGTGTGTGTGTGTGTGTGTGTGTGTGTGTGTGTGTGTCAGTGTCCTGTCTGTGTGTGTGTGTGTGTGTGTGTGTGTGTGTGTGTGTGTGTGTGTGTGTGTGTGTGTGTGTCAGTGTCCTGTCTGTGTGTGTGTGTGTGTGTGTGTGTGTGTGTGTGTGTGTGTGTGTGTCAGTGTCCTGTCTGTGTGTGTGTGTGTGTGTGTGTGTGTGTGTGTGTGTGTGTGTGTGTGTGTGTGTGTCAGTGTCCTGTCTGTGTGTGTGTGTGTGTGTGTGTGTGTGTCAGTGTCCTGTCTGTGTGTGTGTGTGTGTGTGTGTGTGTGTGTGTGTCAGTGTCCTGTCTGTGTGTGTGTGTGTGTGTGTGTGTGTGTGTGTGTGTCAGTGTCCTGTCTGTGTGTGTGTGTGTGTGTGTGTGTGTGTGTGTGTGTCAGTGTCCTGTCTGTGTGTGTGTGTGTGTGTGTGTGTGTGTGTGTGTGTGTGTGTGTGTCAGTGTCCTGTCTGTGTGTGTGTGTGTGTGTGTGTGTGTGTGTGTGTGTGTGTCAGTGTCCTGTCTGTGTGTGTGTGTGTGTGTGTGTGTGTGTGTGTGTCAGTGTCCTGTCTGTATGTGTGTGTGTGTGTGTGTGTGTCAGTGTCCTGTCTGTGTGTGTGTGTGTGTTTGTCAGTGTCCTGTCTGTATGTGTGTGTGTGTGTGTGTGTGTCTGTGTCCTGTCTGTGTGTGTGTGTGTGTGTGTGTGTGTGTGTGTGTGTGTGTCAGTGTCCTGTCTGTGTGTGTGTGTGTGTGTGTGTGTGTGTGTGTGTCAGTGTCCTGTCTGTGTGTGTGTGTGTGTGTGTGTGTGTGTGTGTCAGTGTCCTGTCTGTGTGGCTGCGTCTCATGTCAGCTAATCGAGGGACACTCTGACACACACACAGAAACACACACACACACACACACACACACACACACTCGACGCACACACAGACCTGGGTCAGTCTCCTGCTCACATCGAGTTCTCTTTTGCTCATGAACAAACAATAACAACAACACAGAGAATTTTGAGTATTCTCATATTAGAGTCTTAAATTAGTTAAATAACGTCGTAAATGAACTTAAAGAGTTGTGAGGAAATGAGATGCGCGGCTGTTCTTAAAGTGACAGGAGCACTGATGATGATGTCATTAATGTTCATCACAGAACAACGGGAACAGAGGAAAGTGTAGCTTTAATGATGATTCATTTATATTTAATTTCTTATTTATGCAGCTAAGAAAGGTGTTTGATAACTATTACATTTCTATATGTGTCTGACAGGGAAGGCCATGGGTAAATATAACATTTATTATTTTGGGGTTATGTAAAGATTGTTTTAATTTCACTTAAATTAAAAGTTGTTTTTTTAAAGCCTAATAAATGTTGAAATTGGGAGCTTTCAGTTATACTGTAATGTAACGTCATTAATGTTTCATAGAGACATCAGTGATACTGGCCTTCATTCATAAAAACATGACAATACAACACATATTTAAAATATACTGTCTTTAAATTGTTTATACATTAATTTGGAGAGTAACTGAAATTATTACAATATCAAAATATTAAAAACTTAAAATATTAAAAACTTGCGATTAATCGCAATTAATTACCGAAAAAAATGTGATTAATTAGTTGTTGTTTTTCATCGATTCCCAGCACTATAATATCCATAACTGGTGTATAATGAACCGTTATGTGTTTATTACCTTGGAATGATCCGTTTCTATCTACACACACCGCGGGTACAGTGAAGCCGCCATTTTGTGCCGCCATGTTTCTACAGTAAAGACTGGGCGTGCTCCTCTCCAAACGGACGAGGCGTTTATACTCGACGCACTCTCCATTGTGCTATTCTTTAAAACGACAGAGGGCGACTCGGAGTAATTGTTCTATAAACCATCAGGAAACAGCGTCAAGAAGAAGAAGAAGAATGTACACAGCTGACGATATTCATTTGAGTAAATTACACTTCACCAAAAACCAAAAGAATCATGTAAAACTCAGTAAACATTGATATTACTTTGTGACATGAGAACAAAATGTATGTAGGCCTAAATTAACGATCTCTTAAATATTTCCTAATTTCACT
The DNA here is from genome assembly GCA_033150135.1 of Gobio occitaniae. Taxonomy (NCBI): domain Eukaryota; kingdom Metazoa; phylum Chordata; class Actinopteri; order Cypriniformes; family Gobionidae; genus Gobio; species Gobio occitaniae. The sequence goes on from JARQWZ010007964.1 coordinate 6,209, forward strand.
AAACATTTTTATTTAGTTATGTGAAAATTTGTTATTAAAAATGGATCTTTATTTTCGATAAACAGGATTATTTATGCTTTTGTAGGCTCATTTTGTAAATATAAGCAACTCATTTGTATGTGCAAACTGTGTGCCGATGTGATGAGCTAGATTCGCCTCAAACTCGTGTTTCTTCGGATGCGGAGCCGCGTAAAAAGTTACAAAAACTTGCGCTCGTGCGGACGGGTCGAGTATAAACAAGGCTTAAAGGGACAAACTTCTCTACAGAGCTCTAGCTACTCTCTGCTGTCTCACACGACCACATCTTTGTCCTGTGTGGGCCACCGTAGCTTCTCTATGTGCTCTGAAAGGGAGGGGTGAGCGGTGGGCGGCTGCAGTTCACAACCTCACCACTAGATGGGGTGGGAATCTTAAGGCACTTCACGATTCGATCCGATTCCGATTCTGGGAGAAACGATCCGATTCCCAAAACGATTCTTAACACACATTTTTGGTAACTAATTATCCTGCTGTGCAAATACATCAACTTTACATTTTAACCAAAGTTTGAGCTAATATGTGTTTTGTTTTTAATTAGAATATCTGTTTGACAGTATTGCCATATTAAAAATGATTCTGAAGATTTCTTTCAATACTTTTATTTTATTAACAAAGTAATATTCAAGATTAACAAGCTCTAATGAAACATAGTAAGCCATACAATTGCAAAGAACAATCATTAAGAATAAACAGTTCTCAATTTACAACTAAGTGACAATTTTTCAGTTTCTTTAGAACATTTTAACAAAAAAAAAAAAGTTGACTTTGGTTTGAGCCACAAAAATATCTTTAAAACATCGGCTAATGCAGAAGAAAAACAACTTTAGCACTGAGAAGCCGAACTCAGTGTGTGTGCAGAACATCTCACATGAGAAAACCTGCAACCGTCATGAGAGACATTTATCCAATCACTCGCCAAAACCAAGCATTTGTTCAGAATTTTGCATTCGTTTGAAACATTGTGCAGTAGCTCAGCAATATTCCATAAATTATGCCACGGATGTTGGATGGTTTATGTCCGGCCTCCACATCGGAGACACAGGAGTGTTATTAATCATTAATGCAAGGAAAGCGCCGTATAGCCGACTTGAGCGCCACTGCGTTGTTTTGGCTCAGAATTTCGTTTGTTGGAAATATTAACTTAATTTAGAAATGCCTTTGAAATTAAAAACTTTGCATTTAATAAGCAAAATACATTTGTGAAATGTGGAGGCAGACACAGAGCGGCCAGAGAAGCGGAGGAGCGACTGCTGTGAGGCGTTTGAGCAAAACTGCGGAAAAACTGCAGAAAGTGTGTGTGTGTTGAACCCTTTCAGCGGGAAAACTGCATAAACGTGTGTGTGTTGAACCCTTTCAGCGGGAAAACTGCATAAACGTGTGTGTGTTGAACCCTTTCAGTGGGAAAACTGCATAAACGTGTGTGTGTTGAACCCTTTCAGCGGGAAAACTGCATAAATGTGTGTGTGTTGAACCCTTTCAGCGGGAAAAACTGCATAAACGTGTGTGTGTTGAACCCTCTCAGCGGGGAAAACTGCATAAACGTGTGTGTGTTGAACCCTCTTAGCGGGAAAACTGCATAAACGTGTGTGTGTTGAACCCTCTTAGCGGGAAAACTGCATAAACGTGTGTGTGTTGAACCCTTTCAGCGGGAAAACTGCATAAACGTGTGTGTGTTGAACCCTTTCAGCGGGAAAACTGCATAAACGTGTGTGTGTTGAACCCTCTTAGCGGGAAAACTGCATAAACGTGTGTGTGTTGAACCCTTTCAGCGGGAAAACTGCATAAACGTGTGTGTGTTGAACCCTCTCAGCGGGAAAACTGCATAAACGTGTGTGTGTTGAACCCTTTCAGCGGGAAAAGTGTCCCCACTTGATCTTAAACAAAGCCAATTCACCAGCATATGAGCGTTCGCCTATCAACGGGTGGTTCTGTTTGGCCAATGACCGCGCACACACACACACACACACACACACACACACATACACACACACAGTGGTGAAGTGGCCATTTGAATCGAACGCAGAATCAATTCTGATTTTTTGAGAATCGATTCTGAATCATTGGAAAACGAATCGCGATGCATCAACCTTTTCTCCCACTCCTGACCACTAGATGCTGCTAAAACTTACACACTGCACCTTTAAGCCCTGTTTACGAGCTGCGGAGTTTGTCTATAAATGCTGTGGATCTTATCAAGAACCATCAGTCTCTCAAATGCACTCCAGTGCACTGCAAAAAATGCTTTTCTTACTTAGTATTTTTGTCTTGGTTTCAGTCCAAATATCTAAAAAATCTTACATTAAGAAGCAATTACTAGACAAGCAGAAGTTTTTGTCTTATTTTGGGGGGAATTAACTCAAAATTAAGGAAGTTTTTGCTTAAAATAAGCATAATAATCTGCCAATGGGGTAAGAAAGATAATCTTGTTTTCTGTTTGAATTAAGATTATCTTTCTTACCCCATTGGCAGATTATTATGCTTATTTTAAGCAAAAACTTCCTTAATTTTGAGTTAATTCCCCCCAAAATAAGACAAAAACTTTTGCTTGTCTAGTAAATGCTTCTTAATGTAAGATTTTTTAGATATTTGGACTGAAACCAAGACAAAAATACTAAGTAAGAAAAGCATTTTTTGCAGTGTGAGCTAGAAAGAGCCGGAGATAATCGCTTGAAGAAGCATGCATGCCAAACGCACCTTGCAGTGCAGAATGAGTTTTTTCATAATGCATCACTTTACATATTATATAACAGCAAACACGAAGCCAGCCAAGCTTAGGATGCTCAATGGATTCCGTTCCGTTTTTAGCATCAGTGGAATCTGGGCTAAAGACATTAAATGCACGTTTATTTGATGCGAGTGCATATTTTTGGGCTTTTTGAGAGCTCCCAGCTCTAATGCGGTTCTGATTGACAGGTGTACGAGCATCAGGACGGAAGCAAATCTCTGAAGCTGGGCGACTTCGGCCTGGCCACGGTGGTGGACGGACCCCTGTACACCGTCTGCGGGACACCCACTTATGTAGCACCAGAGATCATCGCAGAGACCGGGTGAATACTTCAGCACATTTGCTCAAATCTGGGTCGTTTTCATGGACTCGTGTGATGTTGTGATTATGATCTGGGGCCAGTTGCATAAACTTAGCCATTATGTTTAGACTGTGTCTTAAGAACTAATTTGACACACTAGCAATTAGTCAAGAGGTAATCGGTCTTACTTTTCTGAAATTAGACCAATCTAACTTTTTATGTAACTGTCTTTAAAAAGTTAAGAACAGGGGCCAGTTGCATAAACTAAGACATTATGTTAAGACAGTGTCTTAAGATCTAGTATGAGCCACTAGCAGTTAGGCAAGTGGCATTCAGTCTTACTTTTCGTATCAAATTAGGCCAGTTTATGTTTTTATGTAACTGATTTTAAAAAGTTATGAACAGTCTTAAAGAAAAAAAATGTATGTCTAACTTGTAAGACTAGTCTTAATGGTTTATGCAACCGGCCCCAGTCTTGAAGAAAAAAATAGACAACTAACTTTTAAGACTAGTCTAAGCCGTTCATGCAACCGGCCCCTGATGATTTAGAGTTATGTCTTGAGCTAAAACTAAAACAGTTTTGCTGTGTTGTAGGTATGGCCTTAAGGTGGACATCTGGGCCGCTGGAGTCATCACATATATCCTCCTCTGTGGCTTTCCTCCATTTCGTGGGTATGTTCAGTGTGCAGTTTTATGTTTTAAAAATAGTAGAAAAGAGGTTTGCATGTCAAAGATTCATTGTTAAATACATTCTCACTGAGTAATGTAATCAAAGCTGGAGGTTATGTAAGAGTAATGGCGCCTCCCTGTGGATGTATATGTGAAGTCTCACTCTGTGTTTCAGGAGCACTGATGATCAGGAAGCTCTGTTTGACCAGATCCTGCTGGGACAGTTAGAGTTCCCTCCGCCGTACTGGGACAATGTGTCCGACTCCGCCAAAGTAAGAGTTCCTTTTGGATAAGTCATGATTAGGGGATTTTTAAAAAGGCAAATAATATGATAAAAAATATCTTATTTTTAAAAGCAATGTAATATATGAAAAAAAAATATTATAATACATAATATGTGTGTCCCGTGTGTCTCCTCTGACCTCTAACCGTGTGTCCCGTGTGTCTCCTCTGACCTCTAACCGTGTGTCCCGTGTGTCTCCTCTGACCTCTAACCGTGTGTCTCCTCTGACCTCTAACCGTGTGTCCCGTGTGTCTCCTCTGACCTCTAACCGTGTGTCTCCTCTGACCTCTAACCGTGTGTCCCGTGTGTCTCCTCTGACCTCTAACCGTGTGTCCCGTGTGTCTCCTCTGACCTCTAACCGTGTGTCTCCTCTGACCTCTAACCGTGTGTCCCGTGTGTCTCCTCTGACCTCTAACCGTGTGTCCCGTGTGTCTCCTCTGACCTCTAACCGTGTGTCCCGTGTGTCTCCTCTGACCTCTAACCGTGTGTCCCGTGTGTCTCCTCTGACCTCTAACCGTGTGTCTCCTCTGACCTCTAACCGTGTGTCTCCTCTGACCTCTAACCGTGTGTCTCCTCTGACCTCTAACCGTGTGTCCCGTGTGTCTCCTCTGACCTCTAACCGTGTGTCCCGTGTGTCTCCTCTGACCTCTAACCGTGTGTCCCGTGTGTCTCCTCTGACCTCTAACCGTGTGTCCCGTGTGTCTCCTCTGACCTCTAACCGTGTGTCCCGTGTGTCTCCTCTGACCTCTAACAGTGTGTCTCCTCTGACCTCTAACCGTGTGTCTCCTCTGACCTCTAACCGTGTGTCTCCTCTGACCTCTAACTGTGTGTCTCCTCTGACCTCTAACCGTGTGTCTCCTCTGACCTCTAACCGTGTGTCTCCTCTGACCTCTAACCGTGTGTCCCGTGTGTCTCCTCTGAACTCTAACCGTGTGTCTCCTCTGACCTCTAACCGTGTGTCTCCTCTGACCTCTAACCGTGTGTCTCCTCTGACCTCTAACCGTGTGTCTCCTCTGACCTCTAACCGTGTGTCCCGTGTGTCTCCTCTGACCTCTAACCGTGTGTCCCATGTGTCTCCTCTGACCTCTAACCGTGTGTCCCGTGTGTCTCCTCTGACCTCTAACCGTGTGTCCCGTGTGTCTCCTCTGACCTCTAACCGTGTGTCCAGTGTGTCTCCTCTGACCTCTAACCGTGTGTCCCGTGTGTCTCCTCTGACCTCTAACCGTGTGTCTCCTCTGACCTCTAACCGTGTGTCCCGTGTGTCTCCTCTGACCTCTAACCGTGTGTCCCATGTGTCTCCTCTGACCTCTAACCGTGTGTCCCGTGTGTCTCCTCTGACCTCTAACCGTGTGTCCCGTGTGTCTCCTCTGACCTCTAACCGTGTGTCCCGTGTGTCTCCTCTGACCTCTAACCGTGTGTCCCGTGTGTCTCCTCTGACCTCTAACCGTGTGTCCAGTGTGTCTCCTCTGACCTCTAACCGTGTGTCCCGTGTGTCTCCTCTGACCTCTAACCGTGTGTCCAGTGTGTCTCCTCTGACCTCTAACCGTGTGTCCCGTGTGTCTCCTCTGACCTCTAACCGTGTGTCCCGTGTGTCTCCTCTGACCTCTAACCGTGTGTCCCGTGTGTCTCCTCTGACCTCTAACCGTGTGTCCCGTGTGTCTCCTCAGGCTCTGATCGTGTCGATGCTGCAGGTGGAAGTGGATCAGAGATACTCGGCGCTGCAGGTTCTGGACCATCCCTGGGTCACTGTGAGTAATTCACATTCGATTGCAGTCTCCACTGATAAAGCGTAACTCTTTCCAGCGCTCTTGTTTAACGACTGCAGTAACTGATCGGATCAATGGCTGTTTCAGAACGACGGTCTGTCAGAAAACGAGCACCAGCTGTCCGTGGCCGGGAAGATCAAGAAGCACTTCAACACGGGGCCGAAGCCCAGCAACACCGCAGGAGTGTCTGTCATGACGGTAAGACTCCTGAACTCTACACAGAGACAGATGCAGCTGATGTGTGTGTGTGTGTGTGATGTTATCTGAGCTCCACTGATTTCTCTTCGCTTAGCTCGACCATGACTTTTCCATCCAGAGATCAGGGTCGTTGGATTTCTATCAGAACCCGGGCATGTTTTGGATAAGGTAATGCCCTGTTGTGTGTGCACTGAACCCTGCTTGTGTCATGATGAGCTACAGCCCGCGTGTGTGTGTGTGTGTGTGTGTGTGTGTGTGTGTGTGTGTGTGTGTGTGTGTGTGTGTGTGTGTGTGTGTGTGTGTGTGTGTGTGAACGATCTCAGCCCAGAATGTGCATGATCTGCTTCAACATCATGGCGATTGACATGTTTTGGTGCTGCTTGTGTCCTGTCCTGCTTCTGACCAGCTTAATGCGCAGAAATAAACATGACCCTGGAGCTCAACAGCAGTCGTGCATCTCGCTGTATATCTGTGCCAATAGCCAACAACACACTGTATGGGTCAAAATTATACATTTCTCTTTTATGCCAAAAATCATTAGTATATTAAGATCATGTTCCATGAAGATATTTAGTAAATGTCCTACCGTATATATATCATAAATGTATTATTAGTAGCAGTGCTGGGGAAAGTTACTTTGAAAAGTAATGGATGACAATATTGCGTTACTCCCTTAAAAAGTAATTAATTGAGTTACTTAGTTACTTTTTAAGAAAAGTAATGCGTTACGTTACTTTTGCGTTACTTTTTCTCACCTGGGCTGGGCTTGTTTTTGTAAAAGTTATATTTTTGTGCAACGGTAAAGACCTCTTCATACCAAAATGTAAATAATGCGCCCCAGTCTGAGGTAAAGATGCAGATTCCCTCATGAACACTAGAGGGCGCAGCTCTGGATAATGGAGAAGAGGATGCAGGAGAAAAAAGTTTTACCAATAAAAACTAAAAATCTAGTAATTTTCATCATCAAATGTCAGCAGCAAGACATTGGTAAATTAAATATAAAGGTAGATTATGCATAAAAATAGTTGTTTTATTTAACATTTAATTATTGGAGGTTCTGATTTTGCATTTGACTGATTTTCTTCATTTTGAGGAGGACAGAATCTTTATTGTGCAAGTGAGATAAATAAATGCTCACATTTAGTCTAGAACTACAATAACCATCATGTTCACACACACACACACACACACACACACACACACACACACACACACACACACACACACATACACATACACATACACACACACACATGTTTGTTTTTGTGAAATGTGAGGACATTCCATAGGCGTAATGGTTTTTATACCGTACAAACCGTATTTTCTATCCCCCTACACTGACCCTAAACCTACCCATCACACACACACACACACAACACACACACACACACACACACACACACACACACACACACACACACACACACACACACACACACACACACACACACACTGCCCCTGCCCCTAAACATACCCATCACACACACACACACACACACACACACACACACACACACACACACACACACACACACACTGCCCCTGCCCCTAAACCTACACACACACACACACACACACACACACACACACACACACACACACACACACACACACACACACACACACACACACACACACACACACACACTGCCCCTGCCCCTAAACCTACCCATCACACACACACACACACACACACACACACACACACACACACACACACACACACTGCCCCTGCCCCTAAACATACCCATCACACACACACACACACACACACACACACACACACTGCCCCTGCCCCTAAACCTACCCATCACACACACACACACACACACACACACACACACACACACACACACACACTGCCCCTGCCCCTAAACATACCCATCACACACACACACACACACACACACACACACACACACTGCCCCTGCCCCTAAACCTACCCATCACACACACACACACACACACACACACACACACACACACACACACACACACACACACACACACACACACACTGCCCCTGCCCCTAAACCTAGCCCTCACAGGAGACTGTGCAGTTCACTTTCTGTGAAAAAAACCTCATTCTGTGTGATTTATAAGCATTTGAAAAGTGAGGACATGGGGAACGTCCTCATATTTCTCCCTCTTTTTGTAATACCCATGTCATTATACACATTTGTGTCCTGATATTTCACAAAAACATGCCCACACACACACACACTCACACACACACACACACACACACACACACACACTCACACACACACACACACACACACACACTCACACACCTCTGCACTTATTTTTCTCCACATGAGGACAGGAGAGCTGTCAGTCAAATTAATGTGAAAAAGTAACTCCGATATTTTGTTGTAAATTTGAAAAGTAATGCGTTACTTTACTAGTTACTTAGAAAAAGTAATATTATTACGTAACTCAAGTTACTTGTAATGTGTTTCCCCCAACACTGATTAGTAGTAATATGCAGTGCTAAGGACTTTCTCAATATTTTGATTTGAATGCACCCTCAGATTCCAGATTTTCAAATATTGTCCGATCCTAACAAACCATACATCAATTGAAATATTATTTATTCAGCTTTCATATGACCCTTATGGCTGGTTTTGTGGTCCAGGGTCACATATTATTCCAATGTATGTGTGTCTTCTACAGACAGAATGATGTTAGACAGATCTTTAGGCCTAGTTTCACAGACAAGGTTAGGATTAAAGGGTTAGTTCAGCCAAAAATGTAAATTCTGTCATTAATTCCTCACCCTCATGTGGTTGGACACCCGTCAGATCTCCGTTCATCTTCAGACACAAATGAAGATATTTTAGTGTAAATCTGATGCTGAGAAAGGCTTCAGATAGGCCTCCATTGGCACTAAAAGGCACTAAAAACGTCGTTACAAAGTCCATCTCACCACAGTGACTCTACAATCATCTTACGAAGCGACGACAATAGTTTTTGTGCGGAAAAAAAATTCAAAATAACACCTTTATCCAGCTTGTTCTTGTCTTCCGTGTGTGTCTCCACGACGCATGCGTGAGAATATGAGCAGATCCGGCGTTCGGACACATGACCCAGAAGAGATTTGTTTACGAGCAGAGGAAGACGCGCGTATCTCAGCTGTTGAATTCTACACTGATCGTGCTTTAGGTCTCGTAGTTCTCAAAATGGGGCTAAAGTGAGCATTTCATGGATTCCCGAACGCCGGATCTGCTCATATTCTCACGCATGCGTCGTGGAGACACACACGGAAGACAAGAACAAGCTGGATAAAGCTGTTATTTAGATTTTTTTTTGCGCACAAAAACTATTGTCGTCGCATCGTAAAATTATTGTAGAGTCACTGTGGTGAGATGGACTTTGTAACGGCGTTTTTACGATCTTACGGGTGTCGAACGACATAAGGGTGAGGAATTAATGACAGAATTTTCATTTTTGGCTGAACTAACCCTTTAAGTAAAGTAACAAAGTATTTTTACTTCATTACTTACCACCTCTGACTTTTATAAACATCCCTTAGAAAACAATGGCACTGACATGCTTTCAGCTCAAACATGCATTTTAGTCTGGGACTAGCTTAGATCTTGTCTGTGAAGCCAGGGGAAAGAGTGTATTAGCAGACAACTGGACGTAAATCTGTTGTAATCGACTGGACCTAAAGTTCCCCGTTTGCTCCCTCAGACCACCGCTCTTGATAAGGAGAGGCAGATTCTCCGACGAGGACGCCACCAGAATGTGAGCGCGGCTCCCTGGACCGCCCAGCCGACCTGTAGCCTCCACATCCCAGCCTTTACGCCTCTTCTGAGCCCCGGTCCGGCCCTCGACCCGTCCCATCCGCCCACTGGACTTCCTGCTCCAGCCCTCGTCCCCAGCCCATGTCCCGCCGCCGCCTCGCCCGAGTCTGAAGACTTTTCCGCCTGCTCCACGGAGACCGTCCGCTCCCTCTTCTCCCCTTTCTAGCGGTGAAAGGACGGAGAGCGAGTGGAAGAGGAGAAGGGTTTATGAGGATTCGGACCGGCGGACTGAACCCAACCATTTTGTAATCGGATCACAATAACGGTGCAGGGAAAATGATGACCGTCAAGAAGGGGTTTCTTCTTTATTTATGGTCATTATAATAACCTTTTCATTTATTTATACACATTTTCTTTTTTTATTCAAGTTGAAAAATGTTTTCTGTTGAAGCACCTTAGAAATGTGATGTTTTTATTGGTCCGGTATTGTTCATACGCTCCAGAAGGAATCCGTAAGGACACTGAGACTGATCTGATTGGCCGATGCTCTCCTTCCCTCTGGACGCTCAGCACTTCTTCATACGCGAGATGGGGACCTTGTTTTGTATTCAGTGTAAATAATATAATTTCAATTATTTTGATATTGACAATATATTTCTTTATCTTATCTAGACAACGTGAGTCACATTTAACCATTTTTGCAGTTTTTAAGTATATGGAACATAAGCACAAATGCATTGTGGGAAACACAGGGTCAGCTCTTGGAAACACAAATGCCGGTTGGTTCTGATTAACTCATTTCATTAATGCAGGACGTCCATCCAGCGCTGTCAGAGGTCAGGGTTAGTGTTCCTGAAGCATTGTATTCTCTCATTAGTGCATGGAATACAAACGGACTCTTACATTATAATTTCAGACATTATCTTATTAAAAATACACTGTAACCTCATTGTGTTGTTGTGTATTGATGAGCTCTCGTGACCTCTAGGGGTCGTACAATCTGCCAGGTTTCGGTCAGAGCAACACGAGGATACGCTCTGCCTGACCACCTTATTTTTAACGTAAGCACCAGAGCGGCCATTTGTAAGTGAACCTGTTATACGGTAGGTGGCGCTATGCCATCTCCTGAAAGAGTACAGAATCTCCTGATCAAAACACATGTGAAGAAGAAGCAGAAACAAGCGATTGTATGTCATCAGATGCCTATGTAAAATAACCCGATCATCAACATTAAACATCATATCAATCAAATCTGCCTAATGTTACTGAATGAAATGTCAAAAAAGGTGCAATGATTGACAGGGACATTTAATAAAAAAGTGTCAACTGTGAGTGCAAATGCATGTAAAGGATCAGTTCACTTCAAAATGAACATTTCCTGAACATTTATGTTCATAATGGACTTCAATGGGAACCAATGGCTGAAGGTCCAAATCACTGCAGTTTCAGAGGAAGGGCTTCAGAGGCTCTGACCAATCACAGACGAGGAATAGAGTCTGATCTAGACAAACCATCGCCACATTTACAACACACACACACACACACACACACACACACACACACACACACACACACACACACACACACACACACACACACACACACACACACACACACACACACACACACACACACACACACACACACACACACACACACACACACACACACACACACACACACACACACACACACACACACATTTATATACTTTAACCTCAAACCAAAATCCTGGAATTATCCTAAAAAAACTGAAGAAAGAAACACATCTGGGATGAGATGGAGAGAGGAAAGTGTGAAGTGAACTAATCCTTTAAGGAAAATAACATTTAAATTATACTTTTGCTACCATTTTTTCTTGAACATGTTAAACACATTTAAATACATTTTCATTTTTATGTTGCAACTTATAAAACGTTAAAATATATGTTTAAATGATATGTTAAAACTAGTGTAGGAAATAGCTCATTTAAATGATATTATACTACGATGCTGTTGAATGCTTGAATCTGATTGGCTGACACAGGTTCTAAGGTATGCAATTAATTCTAGCAGGTGTTGACCGCGTTACAGTTCTATATCACTCCGCCAAAGGGCTTTACAGCTTTCACAGTGACCAAGCAAAGAAATATAGTAAACAATAGGATAAAAACGACAAATTATTTCCATGGTTTTCCCACAAAATGTATGTATGAAACGCATACACTCACTTTCTCCCGCTCTCCCACGCGAACACACACACACACACACACACACACACACACACATTCGCACAGAAAAGTGTTGTCAGCGCGGCTTTGACGATTTTATCAGTAAAATAGTTTAGCAACTTAAAAGCAACATGGCATTCCACTCTAGCAAGGTAATAAAGACGCTGTTCTTCCAGTTCCTGCCGAGGATTGAAGAAAGACACAGACTGAGGTAAGTCACATTCAATTCAATTCAATTCATATTGCTTTATTGGCATGTCATACATAGGTACATATTGCCAAAGAATTGCACAAAGCAAAACAAAAACATACATAAAACACATTCACATATATATTTATATACATATTAGTAATAGTATTAGCTTTTAGTCTGGATGTGTTCACTCAGTACATCTTAGTTTGTGGCATTTATGATGTGCTATATAAGGGGAAGCAGGTCCTTATCCGAGTAAGATCTTCAGTTTGTCAGGAGGATCATGGAGTGACTGAAGTCAGGGATAATGTGCTGGATTTGACTATACAGTGAGTCTCTTAGGGGTGTGTGTGTTTATCACAGAGGAGGAGGAAGTGTGTCTCCACTGCTCCTGTGCATCTAACGTTTGGACGTTTACGATGATGGTTAGATGGACTTTTACGATGATGGATAGTATGACGTTTACGATGATGGTTAGATGCACTTTTAACGATGATGGATAGATGGACTTTTACGATAATGTTAGATGCACTTTTACGATGATGGATAGATGGACTTTTACGATGATGGTTAGATGCACTTTTACAATGATGTTAGATGCACTTTTACGATGATGGTTAGATGCACCTTTACGATGATGGTTAGATGCACCTTTACGATGATGGTTAGATGGACTTTTACGATGATGGATAGATGCACTTTTACAATGATGTTAGATGCACTTTAACGATGATGGTTAGATGGACTTTTACGATGATGGTTAGATGCACTTTTACGATGATGTTAGATGCACTTTTACGATGATGGTTAGATGCACTTTTACAATGATGGATAGATGCACTTTTACAATGATGTTAGATGCACTTTTACGATGATGGTTAGATGCACTTTTACGATGATGGTTAGATGCACTTTTACGATGATGGTTAGATGCACTTTTACGATGATGGATAGATGCACTTTTACAATGATGGTTAGATGCACTTTTACGATGATGGATAGATGCACTTTTACAATGATGGATAGATGCACTTTTACGATGATGGTTAGATGCACTTTTACAATGATGGATAGATGCACTTTTACAATGATGTTAGATGCACTTTTACGATGATGGTTAGATGGACTTTTACGATGATGGTTAGATGGACTTTTACGATGATGGTTAGATGCACTTTTACGATGATGTTAGATGCACTTTTACGATGATGGTTAGATGGACTTTTACGATGATGGATAGATGCACTTTTACGATGATGTTAGATGCACTTTTACGGTGATGGTTAGATGGACTTTTACGATGATGGTTAGATGCACTTTTACGATGATGTTAGATGCACTTTTACGGTGATGGTTAGATGGACTTTTACGATGATGGTTAGATGCACGTTTACGATGATGTTAGATGCACTTTTACGATGATGGTTAGATGGACTTTTACGATGATGGTTAGATGCACTTTTACGATGATGTTAGATGCACTTTTACGATGATGGTTAGATGGACTTTTACGATGATGGTTAGATGCACTTTTACGATGATGGTTAGATGGACTTTTACGATGATGGTTAGATGCACTTTTACGATGATGGTTAGATGCACTTTTACGATGATGGTTAGATGGACTTTTACGATGATGGATAGATGGACTTTTACGATGATGGATAGATGGATTTTTACGTTGATTGATAGATGGACTTTTACGATGATGGATAGATGGACTTTTACGATTATGGACCTTTACGATGATGGTTAGATGGACTTTTACGATGATGGTTAGATGCACTTTTACGATAATGGTTAGATGCACTTTTACGATGATGGATAGTATGACGTTTACGATGATGGTTAGATGGACTTTTACGATGATGGATAGATGCACTTTTACGATGATGGATAGTATGACGTTTACGATGATGGTTAGATGGACTTTTACGATGATGGTTAGATGGACTTTTACGATGATGGATAGATGCACTTTTACGATGATGGATAGATGGACTTTTACGATGATGGTTAGATGCACTTTTACGATGATGGTTAGATGGACTTTTACGATGATGGTTAGATGGACTTTTACGATGATGGTTAGATGGACTTTTACGATGATGGTTAGATGCACTTTTACGATGATGGATAGATGGACTTTTACGATGATGGTTAGATGGACTTTTACGATGATGGTTAGATGCACTTTTACGATGATAGTTAGATGCACTTTTACGATGATGGTTAGTATGACGTTTACGATGATGGTTAGATGGACTTTTGCGATGATGGATAGATGGACGTTTACAATGATTGTTAGTATGACGTTAACGATGATGGATAGATGGACGTTTATGATGATGGATAGTATGACGTTTACGATGATGGATAGTATGACGTTTATGATTATGGATAGATGGACGTTTACGATGATGATTAGTATGACGTTTATGATGATGGATAGTATGACGTTTAAGATGATGGATGGATGGACGTTCACGATGATGGATAGCATGACGTTTACGATGATGGATAGTATGACGTTTACGATGATGAATAGTATGACGTTTAGGATGATGGATATATGCACTTTTACGATGATGGATAGTATGACGTTTACGATGATAGATAGATGGACTTTTGCGATGATGGATAGATGGACGTTTACGATGATGGTTAGTATGACGTTTACGATGATGGATAGTATGACGTTTACGATGATGGATAGCATGACGTTTACGATGATGGATAGATGGACGTTTACGATGCTGGATAGTATGACGTTTACGATGATGGATAGTATGACGTTTAAGATGATGGATAGTATGACGTTTACGATGATGGATAGTATGACGTTTACGATGATTGATAGCATGACGTTTACGATGATGGATAGTATGACGTTTACGATGATGGATAGCATGATGTTTACGATGATGGATAGCATGACGTTTACGATGATGGATAGTATGACGTTTATGATTATGGATAGATGGACGTTTACGATGATGGTTAGTATGACATTAACGATGATGGATAGATGGACGTTTACAATGATGGATAGATGGACGTTTACGATGATGGATAGTATGACGTTTACAATGATTGATAGTATGATATTTACGATGATGTATAATATGACATTTACAAAGATGGATAGATGGATGTTTACGATGATGGATAATATGACGTTTACGATGATGGATAGTATGACGTTTACGATGATGGTTAGATGCGCTTTTACGATGATGGATAGATGGACTTTTACGATGATGATTAGTATGACGTTTACAATGATGGTTAGATGCACTTTTACAATGATTACCCGAATGATCCTGGGAGCTATGTTGTCTGGGGCTATATGCCCCTGGTAGGGTCTCCCAAGGCAAACAGGTCCTTGGTGACGGGACAGACCAAGAACAGTTCATAAACCCTTATGTCCACAACCACACCAAGGACCGTGACGTCGCCCGGCATGGCGCAGCCGGGGCCCCACCCTGGAGCCAGGCCCGGGGTTGGGGCTAGTATGCGAGCGCCTGGTGGCCGGGCCTCCCCCCATGGGGTCCGGCCGGGCTCAGCCCGAAAGAGTGACGTGGGGCCGCCCTCCTGTGGGCTCACCACCTGCAGGAGGGAGCATAAGAGGCCGGTGCTTTGTGAATCGGGCAGCAGTCGACGACGAGGCCCCCGACGACCCGATCTCTGGACACGGAATCTGGCTTTAGGGACGTGGAATGTCACCTCGTTGGCGGGGAAGGAGCCTGAGCTTGTGCGGGAGGTCGAGAGGTACCCACTAGAGATAGTCGGGCTCACCTCCACGCACAGCTTGGGCTCTGGAACCACACTTCTCGAGAGAGGCTGGACTCTCTACCACTCTGGAGTTGCCCATGGTGAGAGGCGGAGGGCTGGAGTGGGTTTGCTTATAGCCCCCCAGCTCAGCCGCCATGTGTTGGAGTTCACCCCGGTGAACGAGAGGGTCGCTTCCCTGCGCCTTCGAGTCGGGGATAGGTCTCTCACTGTCGTTTGTGCCTACGGCCCAAATGGCAGTGCGGAGTACCCGGCCCTCTTTGAGTCTCTGGGAGGGGTGCTGGAAAGTGCTCCGACTGGAGACTCTGTCGTTCTACTGGGGGACTTCAACGCCCACGTGGGCAGTGACAGTGACACCTGGAGGGGCGTGATTGGGAGGAACGGCCCCGCTGATCTGAACCCGAGCTGTGTTCTGTTATTGGATTTCTGTGCTAGCCATAACAAACACCATGTTCAAGCATAAGGGTGTCCATCAGTGCACGTGGCACCAGGACACCCTAGGCCGGAGGTCGATGATCGACTTTGTGGTCGTGTCATCAGACCTTCGGCCATATGTCTTGGACACTCGGGTGAAGAGAGGGGCGGAGCTGTCAAATGATCACCACCTGGTGGTGAGTTGGATCCGATGGCGGGGGAGGAAGCTGGACAAGACCCGGCAGACTCAAACGTACTGTGAGGGTCTGTTGGGAACGTTTGGCCGAGCCCCCTGTCAGAGAGATCTTCAACTCCCACCTCCGGCAGAGCTTCGACCGGATCCCGAGGGAGTCTGGAGATATTGAGTATGAGTGGACCATGTTCTCCACCTCCATTGTGTCTGTGGCCGCTCGGAGCTGTGGCCGTAAGGCCTCCGGTGCCTGTCGAGGCGGCAATCCCCGAACCCGGTGGTGGACACCGGAAGTAAGGGATGCCGTCAAGCTGAAGAAGGAGTCCTATCGGGCCTGGATGGCTTGTGGGACTCCGGAGGCAGCTGACCGGTACCGGCAGGCCAAGCGGACTGCAGCCCGGGTAGTCGTGGAGGCAAAAAAATCGGGCCTGGGAGGAGTTTGGTGAGGCCATGGAGAAAGACTATCGGTCGGCCGCGAAGAGATTCTGGCAAACCGTTCGACGCCTCAGGAGGGGGAAGCAGTGCCCTACCAACACTGTTTACAGTGGAGATGGGCACCTGTTGACCTCAACTGGGGATATCGTCGGGCGGTGGAAGGAATACTTCGAGGATCTCCTTAATCCCACCGACATGTCTTCCGTTGAGGAAGCAGTGGCTGGGGACTCAGAGGTGGACTCATCCATCACCCGGGCTGAAGTCATCGAGGTGGTTAAAAAGCTCCTCGGTGGCAAGGCACCGGGGTTGGATGAGATCCGCCCTGAGTACCTCAAGTCTCTGGATGTTGTGGGGCTGTCTTGGCTGACACGCCTCTGCAACATCGCATGGCGGACGGGAACAGTACCTCTGGACTGGCAGACCGGGGTGGTGGTCCCTCTTTTCAAGAAGGGGGACCGGAGAATGTGTTCCAACTATAGGGGGATCACACTTCTCAGCCTCCCCGGGAAAGTCTATGCCAGGGTACTGGAGAGGAGAATTCGGCCGATAGTGGAACCTCGGATTCAGGAGGAACAGTGTGGTTTTCGTCCCGGTCGTGGAACACTGGACCAGCTCTATACCCTTTCCAGGGTGCTGGGGGGTTCATGGGAGTTTGCCCAACCAGTCCACATGTGTTTTGTGGATTTGGAGAAGGCATTCGACTGTGTTCCTCGTGGCATCCTGTGGAGGGTGCTCTGTGAGTATGGGGTCGGCGGCCCCCTGCTTAGGGCTGTTCAGTCCCTGTACAACCAGAGCAAGAGCTTGGTCCGCATTGCCGGCAGTAAGTCAGACTTGTTCCCGGTGCATGTTGGACTCCGGCAGGGCTGCCCTTTGTCGCCGGTTCTGTTCATAATTTTTATGGACAGAATTTCTAGGCGCAGCCAAGGGCCGGAGAGTGTCCGGTTTGGGGACCACACGATTTCGTCACTGCTTTTTGCGGATGATGTTGTCGTGTTGGCTTCCTCGAGCCAGGACCTTCAGCGTGCACTGGGACGGTTTGCGGCCGAGTGTGAAGCGGCTGGGATGAGAATCAGCACCTCCAAGTCCGAGGCCATGGTTCTCAGTCGGAAAAGGGTGGCTTGCCCGCTTCAGGTGGGTGGAGAGTTCCTGCCTCAAGTGGAGGAGTTCAGGTATCGTGGGGTCTTGTTCACGAGTGAGGGAAGGATGGAACGGGAGATTGACAGACGGATTGGTGCAGCTTCTGCAGTATTGCGATCGATGTACCGGTCTGTCGTGGTAAAGAAGGAGCTGAGCTGCAAGGCAAAGCTCTCGATTTACCGGTCAATCTACGTTCCTACTCTCACCTATGGTCATGAGATGTGGGTCATGACCGAAAGGACAAGATCCTGGATACAGGCGGCCAAAATGAGCTTTCTCCGCAGGGTGGCTGGGCGCTCCCTTAGAGATAGGGTGAGGAGCTCGGTCACTCGGGAGGAACTCGGAGTAGAGCCGCTGCTCCTCCACATCGAGAGGGGACAGCTGAGGTGGCTCGGGCATCTATTTCGGATGCCTCCTGGACGCCTTCCCAGGGAGGTGTTCCAGGCACGTCCCACTGGGAGGAGGCCCCGGGGAAGACCAAGGACACGCTGGAGGGACTATGTCTCCCGGCTGGCTTGGGAACGCCTCGGGGTTCCCCCGGAAGAGCTGGAGGAAGTGGCTAGAGAGAGAGAAGTCTGGGCGTCTCTGCTTAGACTGTTGCCCCCGCGACCCGGCCCCGGATAAGCGGAAGATGATGGATTGATGGACGTTTACGATGATGGATAGGATGACGTTTACGATGATGGATATTATGACGTTTACGATGATGGATAGTATGACATTTACGATGATGGATAGTATGATGTTTACGATGATGAATAGTATGACGTTTAGGATGATGGATATATGCACTTTTACGATGATGGATAGTATGACGTTTACGATGATGGTTAGTATGACGTTAACGATCATGGATAGATGGACGTTTACAATGATGGATATTATGACGTTTACGATGATGTCACGATGATG
The DNA here is from genome assembly GCA_033150135.1 of Gobio occitaniae. Taxonomy (NCBI): domain Eukaryota; kingdom Metazoa; phylum Chordata; class Actinopteri; order Cypriniformes; family Gobionidae; genus Gobio; species Gobio occitaniae. The sequence continues at coordinate 25,222 of JARQWZ010007964.1, forward strand.
GATAGTATGACGTTTACGATGATGGATAGTATGACGTTTACGATGATGGTTAGTATGACGTTTACGATGATGGATAGTATGACGTTTACGATGATGGAAAGATGGACGTTTACGATGATGGATAGTATGACGTTTACGATGATGGATAGATGGACGTTTACGATGACTGATAGTATGACGTTTACGATGATGGATAGTATGACGTTTAAGATGATGGATGGATGGACGTTCACGATGATGGATAGCATGACGTTTACGATGATGGATAGTATGACGTTTACGATGATGAATAGTATGACGTTTAGGATGATTGATATATGCACTTTTACGATGATGGATAGTATGACGTTTACGATGATAGATAGATGGACTTTTGCGGTGATGGATAGATGGACGTTTACGATGAAGGTTAGTATGACGTTTACGATGATGGATAGTATGACGTTTACGATGATGGATAGATGGACGTTTACGATGATGGATAGATGGACGTTTACGATGATGGATAGTATGACGTTTACGATGATGGATAGTATGACGTTTAAGATGATGGATAGTATGACGTTTACGATGATGGATAGTATGACGTTTACGATGATGTCACGATGATGGATAGTATGACGTTTACGATGATGGATAGTATGACGTTTACGATGATGGTTAGTATGACGTTTACGATGATGGATAGTATGACGTTTACGATGATGGAAAGATGGACGTTTACGATGATGGATAGTATGACGTTTACGATGATGGATAGATGGACGTTTACGATGATGGATAGTATGACGTTTACGATGATGGATAGTATGACGTTTAAGATGATGGATGGATGGACGTTTACGATGATGGATAGCATGACGTTTACGATGATGGATAGTATGACGTTTACGATGATGAATAGTATGACGTTTAGGATGATGGATATATGCACTTTTACGATGATGGATAGTATGACGTTTACGATGATAGATAGATGGACTTTTGCGGTGATGGATAGATGGACGTTTACGATGAAGGTTAGTATGACGTTTACGATGATGGATAGTATGACGTTTACGATGATGGATAGATGGACGTTTACGATGATGGATAGATGGACGTTTACGATGATGGATAGTATGACGTTTACGATGATGGATAGTATGACGTTTAAGATGATGGATAGTATGACGTTTACGATGATGGATAGTATGACGTTTACGATGATGGATAGCATGACGTTTACGATGATGGTTAGTATGACGTTTACGATGATGGATAGCATGACGTATAGTATGACGTTTACGATGATGGATAGCATGACGTTTACGATGATGGATAGCATGACGTTTACGATGATGGATAGTATGACGTTTACGATGATGAATAGTATGACGTTTAGGATGATGAATATATGCACTTTTACGATGATGGATAGTATGACGTTTACGATTATGGATAGATGGACGTTTACGATGATGGATAGTATGACGTTTACGATGATGGATAGCATGACGTTTACGATGATGGATAGCATGACGATTACGATGATGGATAGTATGACGTTTACGATGATGAATAGTATGACGTTTAGGATGATGAATATATGCACTTTTACGATGATGGATAGTATGACGTTTACGATTATGGATAGATGGACGTTTACGATGATGGTTAGTATGACGTTGACGATGATGGATAGCTGGACGTTTACAATGATGGATATTATGACGTTTACGATGATGGATAGTATGACGTTTACGATGATGGATAGATGGACGTTTACGATGATGGATAGTATGACGTTTACAATGATTGATAGTATGATATTTACCATGATGTATAATATGACATTTACGAAGATGGATAGATGGATGTTTACGATGATGGATAATATGACGTTTACGATGATGGATAGTATGACGTTTACAATGATGGTTAGATGCGCTTTTACGATGATGGATAGATGGACTTTTACGATGATGATTAGTATGACGTTAACGATGATGGATAGTATGACGTTTACGCTGATGGATAGTATGACGTTTACAATGATGGTTAGATGCACTTTTACAATGATGGATAGTATGACGTTTACGATGATGGATAGATGGACATTTACGATGATGGATAGTATGACGTTTACGATGATGGATAGTATGACGTTTACGATGATGGTTAGATGCACTTTTACGATGATGGATAGATGCACTTTTACGATGATAGATAGTATGACGTTTACGATGATGGTTAGATGCACTTTTACGATGATAGATAGATGCACTTTTACGATGATGGATAGTATGACGTTTACGATGATGGTTAGATGGACTTTTACGATGATGGTTAGATGCACTTTTAAGATGATGGATAGATGGACTTTTACGATGATGGTTAGATGCACTTTTACGATGATGGTTAGATGGACTTTTACGATGATGGTTAGATGGACTTTTACGATGATGGTTAGATGCAATTTTACGATGATGGTTAGATGCACTTTTACGATGATGGTTAGATGCACTTTTACGGTGATGGTTAGATGCACTTTTACGATGATGGATAGTATGACGTTTACGATGATGGTTAGATGGACGTTTACGATGATGGTTAGATGGACTTTTGCGATGATGGATAGATGGACGTTTACAATGATTGTTAGTATGACGTTAACGATGATGGATAGATGGACGTTTACGATGATGGATAGATGGATGTTTACGATGATGGATAGATGGACGTTTACGATGATGGATAGTATGACGTTTACGATGATGGATAGTATGACGTTTACAATGATGGATAGATGGACATTTACGATGATGGATAGATGCACTTTTCCAATGACCAAGATGGCGGCGCGAGTAGATCGCGAGGCTCAGCGTCTCTCCAGATTCTGCAATTTTGCGGTATTTTTCTTGCTCATCTCGGGTCTGTTCGTACAGAACAGTTGTGCTTTTACATCGTACACCCGTTGTGAGCTTTTGGATATTGGTTTGCGAATTTCCGACAGTTTTATGGACAATCTTCAACTCCTTCCTGAGATCGCTAGGACGCCCGAGGCGATGCGCTCTGCCCGGCCGGGCGGAAGTGCTAGAAGGCGGCGCTGTGATCGTAAACAAAGGCGGGGTAAGCGTGGAGGTCTAAGAGCTAAGCTAAGGCTAACTCCTTACCGGCTCTCTTTACCCAGCATTTTCCTTGCCAATGTACGATCGCTAGTGAACAAAATGGAGGAGATTCGACTCAGCATTACACACAGTAAGAAACTTTTGAACTGTAACGTCCTAATCTTCACTGAAACCTGGTTAAACAGCGGAATACCGGGACACCGCTATTGAGCTAGCGGGACGCCACACACTCCGGGCGATAGAACACTAGATGGCTCCGGGAAGAGCAGAGGGGGTGGATTGTGCATTTATATTAACAAAGCTTGGTGCACAAACTCTGCTATTGTTGGGAGTCATTGTTCAGCTAACCTGGAGTTTCTCATGGTTAAATGTAGACCGTTTTATCTACCGCGGGAGTTCACCTCCACTATTATCACTGCAGCCTATATTCCTCCGGATGCTGATGCCAAGCTTGCTATGAAAGAACTTCACGCAGCCATCAGTAAACAACAGACTGATCACCCGGAAGCTGCGTTTATTGTTGCAGGTGACTTTAATCACACAAACTTAAAGTCAGTGCTACCCAAGTTTCACCAGCATGTTTCCTGCCACACCAGAGGAAACAAAACCTTAGACCATGTTTACACAAACATGGCTGGCGCTTACGTTGCGACACCCCTCCCCCACCTGGGACAGTCAGACCATATCTCTTTGTTTCTCACCCCCCAAATATTCACCCCTCATCAACCGTGTGAAGCCATCAATAAAGACCATCAAGGTGTGGCCTGCGGGGGCAGACTCCACACTCCAGGAAAGGTTTCTAAACACAGACTGGAGTATGTTTGCTTCTCAAGCCACCAGTGGCGCTCACACGGACATTGACTCATTCACTTCCTCTGTATTGGATCATATCAATACCACCATCGACAGTGTTACAACCAGAAACAGATCACCACATACCCTAATCAGAAGCCTTGGATGAACAGGGAAGTTCGACTCCTGCTGAAGTCACGCAATACTGCCTTCAGATCAGGAGATGCACAAGCCTACAGTACATCCAGAGCAAACCTGAAGAGGGGCATCAAAAAGGCCAAGCACTGCTACAAGCTAAAGATAGAGGGTCACTTTTCCAACTCTGACCCTCGACGCATGTGGCAGGGCATTTCAGGCCATCAGCGACTACAAACCCCCCCACTCCACCCCCGCAGCCACTGATGTCAACTTCCTGAACGAGCTAAATTACTTTTATGCTCGTTTTGAAAGAGACAACAGAGAAACTGCCACCAAGCTCAAACCCTCAGCTGACCACCCACCAATCACACTCTCCACCACAGATGTCTGCAAGGCACTGAGCCGGATCAGCGCACACAAGGCTGCTGGACCAGACAACATCCCTGGACGTGTGCTCAGGGCATGTGCGGAGCAGCTCGCTGGGGTTTTTACAGACATTTTCAACCTGTCTCTTGCCCAAGCAGCTGTACCGACATGCTTTAAACGCACTTCCATTGTGCCAGTGCCGAAAAGCTCAAGCCCGAGGTGCCCTAATGACTACCGCCCTGTAGCACTCACACCCATCGTTATGAAGTGCTTTGAGCGGCTGGTCCTGGAGCACCTAAAAGACTCTCTACCATCCACATTGGACTCACACCAGTTTGCCTACCGCAGCAATAGGAGCACAGAGGATGCCGTTTCCATGGCACTCCACTCTGTGCTCACTCACCTGGACAATAAAAAACACTTACGCACGTATGCTGTTTGTTGACTTCAGCTCAGCATTCAACACTGTCATCCCATCCAAGTTGATTGCCAAACTTGGAGACCTGGGCATCAACACTTCAATGTGTAACTGGATTTTGGACTTCCTAACTGACAGAGACCCCAGAATGTTCGATCAGGATCCACCTGCTCCACGTCCATCACACTCAACACTGGCGTACCACAGGGCTGTGTGCTAAGTCCGTTTCTCTACTCCCTCTTCACCTCCGACTAGCAAGCCTGTGTATGGATCTAATTCCATCGTCAAGTTTGCGGACGACACTACGGTGATTGGGCTCATCAGCAACAACGATGAGACTGCCTACAGGGAGGAGATCCAGCACCTGGCCACATGGTGCGCTGATAATAACCTGCTCCTCAACACCACCAAAACGAAGGAGCTCATCGTGGACTTCAGGAAGGAGTCAAGAGGCACACACGACACCATCCACATCAATGGAATGGCTGTTGAGCGTGTCTCTAGTTTCAAGTTCCTGGGGACCCACATCTCGGCGGACATGTCGTGGACGACCAACACCTCCAGCCTGGTCAAGAAGGCTCACCAGCGCCTCTTCTTCCTGAGGACACTGAGGAAGAATCAGCTCTCCTCGGCTATCCTGGTGAACTTCTATCGCTGCGCAATAGAAAGCATCCTGACCAACTGTGTGGCAGTGTGGTATGGGAGCTGCTCTGTTGCGGAGCGCAAGGCACTGCAGCGGGTGGTGAAAAACTGCCCAGCGCATCACAGGGACTCCACTGCCTGCCATCGAGCACATCCAGAGGAAACGCTGCCTGCATCGAGCTCGCAGCATCCTCAAGGACTCCTCTCACCCAGCCCACAGACTGTTTTCTCTCCTGCCCTCCGGCAGGCGTTTCAGGATTCTCCGGACCAGAACCAGCAGACTTAAGAACAGTTTTTTCCCCAGAGCTGTCTCTTTATTGAACTCAAACCCCCGTTGATCCACTTCCCTCATAAACTGCTAACTCTCCTACCTCACATCCACCTTCACTTTGTTATTTGCACTACCGACTGTTTATCACAGTAACAACTGTTTACATATGCATCTTGCACTGCCATATCTTAACTGG
>JARQWZ010007965.1:0-17500 GCA_033150135.1 Gobio occitaniae
ACTCAAGAGCGTGCGTTGTTCTGTAACATACTCAAGAGCTTGTGTGTTCTGTAACATACTCAAGAGCGTGTGTGTTCTGTAACATACTCAAGAGCGTGCGTGTTCTGTAACACACTCAAGAGCGTGAGTGTTCTGTAACACACTCAAGAGCGTGTGTGTTCTGTAACATACTCAAGAGCGTGTGTGTTCTGTAACATACTCAAGAGCGTGAGTGTTCTGTAACACACTCAAGAGCGTGCGTGTTCTGTAACATACTCAAGAGCGTGAGTGTTCTGTAACACACTCAAGAGCGTGAGTGTTCTGTAACACACTCAAGAGCGTGCGTGTTCTGTAACATACTCAAGAGCATGCGTGTTCTGTAACATACTCAAGGAGCGTGCGTGTTCTGTAACATACTCAAGAGCGTGCGTGTTCTGTAACATACTCAAGAGCGTGTGTGTTCTGTAACATACTCAAGAGCGTGAGTGTTCTGTAACATACTCAAGAGTGTGTGTGTTCTGTAACATACTCAAGAGCGTGTGTGTTCTGTAACATACTCAAGAGTGTGAGTGTTCTGTAACATACTCAAGAGCGTGCGTGTTCTGTAACATACTCAAGAGCGTGAGTGTTCTGTAACATACTCAAGAGCGTGCGTGTTCTGTAACATACTCAAGAGTGTGTGTGTTCTGTAACATACTCAAGAGCGTGTGTGTTCTGTAACATACTCAAGAGCGTGAGTGTTCTGTAACATACTCAAGAGCGTGCGTGTTCTGTAACATACTCAAGAGCGTGTGTGTTCTGTAACATACTCAAGAGCGTGAGTGTTCTGTAACATACTCAAGAGTGTGTGTGTTCTGTAACATACTCAAGAGTGTGTGTGTTCTGTAACATACTCAAGAGCGTGTGTGTTCTGTAACATACTCAAGAGTGTGTGTGTTCTGTAACATACTCAAGAGCGTGTGTGTTCTGTAACATACTCAAGAGCGTGAGTGTTCTGTAACATACTCAAGAGCGTGCGTGTTCTGTAACATACTCAAGAGCGTGTGTGTTCTGTAACATACTCAAGAGCGTGAGTGTTCTGTAACATACTCAAGAGCGTGCGTGTTCTGTAACATACTCAAGAGCGTGGTGTGTTCTGTAACATACTCAAGAGTGTGAGTGTTCTGTAACATACTCAAGAGCGTGCGTGTTCTGTAACATACTCAAGAGCGTGTGTGTTCTGTAACATACTCAAGAGCGTGAGTGTTCTGTAACATACTCAAGAGCGTGCGTGTTCTGTAACATACTCAAGAGCGTGTGTGTTCTGTAACATACTCAAGAGCGTGTGTGTTCTGTAACATACTCAAGAGCGTGTGTGTTCTGTAACATACTCAAGAGCGTGAGTGTTCTGTAACATACTCAAGAGCGTGTGTGTTCTGTAACATACTCAAGAGCGTGTGTGTTCTGTAACATACTCAAGAGCGTGAGTGTTCTGTAACATACTCAAGAGCGTGTGTGTTCTGTAACATACTCAAGAGCGTGCGTGTTCTGTAAAATACTCAAGAGCGTGTGTGTTCTGTAACATACTCAAGAGCGTGTGTGTTCTGTAACATACTCAAGAGCGTGTGTGTTTCTGTAACATACTCAAGAACGTATGTGTTCTGTAACATACTCAAGAGCATGTGTGTTCTGTAACATGCTCAAGAGCGTGTGTGTTCTGTAACATACTCAAGAGTGTGTGTGTTCTGTAACATACTCAAGAACGTATGTGTTCTGTAACATACTCAAGAGCATGTGTGTTCTGTAACATACTCAAGAGCGTGTGTGTTCTGTAACATACTCAAGAGCGTGAGTGTTCTGTAACATACTCAAAGAGCGTGTGTGTTCTGTAACATACTCAAGAGCGTGCGTGTTCTGTAAAATACTCAAGAGCGTGTGTGTTCTGTAACATACTCAAGAGCGTGTGTGTTCTGTAACATACTCAAGAGCGTGTGTGTTCTGTAACATACTCAAGAACGTATGTGTTCTGTAACATACTCAAGAGCATGTGTGTACTGTAAGATACTCAAGAGCGTGTGTGTTCTGTAACATACTCAAGAGTGTGTGTGTTCTGTAACATACTCAAGAACGTATGTGTTCTGTAACATACTCAAGAGCATGTGTGTTCTGTAACACTCAAGAGCGTGTGTGTTCTGTAACATACTCAAGAGCGTGAGTGTTCTGTAACATACTCAAGAGCGTGTGTGTTCTGTAACATACTCAAGAGCGTGCGTGTTCTGTAACATACTCAAGAGCGTGTGTGTTCTGTAACATACTCAAGAGCGTGTGTGTTCTGTAACATACTCAAGAGCGTGTGTGTTCTGTAACATACTCAAGAGCGTGCGTGTTCTGTAACATACTCAAGAGCGTGTGTGTTCTGTAACATACTCAAGAGCGTGCGTGTTCTGTAACATACTCAAGAGCGTGTGTGTTCTGTAACATACTCAAGAGCGTGTGTTCTGTAACATACTCAAGAGCGTGTGTGTTCTGTAACATACTCAAGAGCGTGCGTGTTCTGTAACATACTCAAGAGCGTGTGTGTTCTGTAACATACTGAAGAGCGTGTGTGTTCTGTAACATACTCAAGAGTGTGTGTGTTCTGTAACATACTCAAGAGCGTGTGTGTTCTGTAACATACTCAAGAACGTATGTGTTCTGTAACATACTCAAGAGCGTGTGTGTTCTGTAACATACTCAAGAGCGTGTGTGTTCTGTAACATACTCAAGAGCGTGTGTGTTCAGTAACATACTCAAGAGCATGTGTGTTCTGTAACATACTCAAGAGCGTGTGTGTTCTGTAACATACTCAAGAGCGTGTGTGTTCTGTAACATACTCAAGAGCGCGTGTGTTCTGTAACATACTCAAGAGCGTGTGTGTTCAGTAACATACTCAAGAGCGTGTGTGTTCAGGTTCCAGCTGAACTCTTCTACATGTGTGATGGCCTACATTAGTGCGGTGGATTATAACACGGGCCTCGTGTTATGTAAGGGAAGCTGAACTCAGAGAGAGGCTGATTACAGCTGAACACAAACTAAAGCTCCAGAACAATCAAACCACATCTAGTGTTAACCCTATAAATAACACCAGCCTGTCTGGTGTCACTGAGGAACAATGAGTGTTTTGCTAATGGTTATGAATGAGACAAAGCCCTTAATCACCACCTTCATCAAGACATCTCGCCTGACATTATCTGTCCATTGTGGTGTGTCACACCCGTGTAATCTGCTCTGAGATCAGGTGGAGCCGCGGGTGTGGCGGTATGTTGGTATTCACACACGTGTTAATCTCATGTCAAGTCTACACTACCGGCCACAAGTAAACAAGTAAAATAATTACAAAAAAAAACTTTTTTTTACACTGATAATAATCATACATGTTTGTTGAGCATCAAATCCTCATATGAGAATGATTTGTGAAGGATCATATGACACTGAAGACTAGAGTAATGATGATAAATTCAGCTTTGATCACAGGAAAAAATTACACTTTACTATACATCGATCAGGCATAACATTATGACCTAATATACTTATTATATACTTATAATCAGTGCTGGGGAAAGTTACTTTGAAAAGTAATGCATTACAATATTGCGTTACTCCCTTAAAAAGTAACTAATTGAGTTACTAAGTTACTTTTTAAGAAAAGTAATGCGTCACGTTACTTTTTGTGTTACTTTTTCTCACCTGGGCTGGGCTTGTTTTTGTTTATAACAAAAAAGTGATATTTTTGTGCAACGGTAAAGATATCTTCATACCAAAATGTATATAATAAGCCTCAGGCTGAGGTAGAAATGCAGATTCCCTCATGAACACTAGAGGGCGCAGCTCTGGATAATGGAGGAAGAGGACGCAGGAGAAAAAAGTTTTACCAATAAAAACAAAAAATCTAATAATTTTCATCATCAAAGGTCAGCAGCAAGACATTGGTAAATTACATATAAAGGTAGATTATGCATAAAAACAGTTGTTTTATTTAACATTTAATTATTGGAGGTTTGCATAGTACTCTGATTTTGCATTTGACTGATTTTATATTAATGTGAAAAAGTAACTTGCATTACTTTTTTGAAAAAGTAACTCAGATATTTTTTTGTAAATTTGAAAAGTAATGCGTTACTTTACTAGTTACTTGGAAAAAGTAATATTATTACGTAACTCAAGTTACTTGTAATGCGTTTCCCCACCACTGCTTATAATTATACTTTTAATTATTCAATCTATTAGTATTTTATCCTTCTTAAATTATCTTAACTGTAGCACTTTGAGATTTGTTCCAAATGTAAAGTGCAGTACAAATAAAATGTATTATTATTATTATTAATATCCACTGGCCCTTGTCAAACTCGCTCAAATCCTTACAGTTGCCCATTTTTCCTGCTTCTAACACATCAACTCTGAGGACAAAATGTTCACTTGCTGCCTAATATATCCAGAGATCATCAGTGTTATTCACCCGTCATAATGTTATGCCTGATCGGTGTATATTCACATAGAAAACAGCTGTTTTACATTGAAATAATATTTCACTGTTTTACTGTATTTTTGATGAAATAAATGCAGAAGAAACATCTGAATTATTTCACACTTGTCACAGGTAGTGTATGCGGGGAGAATTAAAGCATGGAGGAAATGGAGAGAAAGACTTATTACAGTTATTAACATATTCTGCCTCTGAATCAGTCAGTCCTGACCTCTGAAGAAAATAATGAGTCTCCAGCGTTCTCACGGATTTGCTGATGTGCCCTCTGGACCTGAAGACCTCTTATACAAAGCCTGTGTGTGTGTGTGTGTGTGTGTGTGTGTGTGTGTTTGACTGTATTTAAGCTTTAGTGCACACATCCATATGAACAGAGTGTTTATGAACACTGAAGGATGTGATATAATAAGGTAAGGGTGCTCGGATTAGGTTTTTTGGGACCGATCACCAATTTCAGATCACTGGGACACAGTATTGGCCAATACCAATCACCGAAATAAATAATACTATTCTTACCAGCTCTACTTTAAGTAGGCCCATAAAATGATCCAGCCTAGTGAAAGGGGGGGGTCTTTTTTTTCCAAAAAGTGGACCTTTTTCAGCACCCAAAAGTTTAAATCACAAATTCACGAGACAGAACTATAAGCTGATGTGTGTTTGTGAAACATGAAGTTTTGAAGAAGTCACTAAATGTGCATTTGTGGAATCACTAACTTATAACTGGTCAGGAAACAAAGGTGCTTTAATAATTTGGCAGATAGTTAGAGGTGTTTGAGGACATGCTCCCCCGAGAAAATGATGATTTCTCTGATCTACATCTGCGCATTTTAAGACGTTTGAACTGCCAAAAAAATGATGAGAAATAGTCAGTGGGCAGTAGATTATCTGTCCATTCCTGCTCTCTCCTCCTCTCCATCACTCTTTCTTTTTCTCTCATTCTCCTGATCTGGCCCTCTCTTCTCCTCCTAAAGCAGTCAACAAAACATAGGGGCAATTTATATTTAGAATAGTTTTTATTAATCACTTTCTAAGATTTTTAAAAAAAATAAAATCACAATCTGCACACATTCATTATTAATCTTATGCACCATATGAAGAAAACGGATTTGTTCATGTTTTCTTGTCCTCTCACATTGACAGTTGCTAATTATTACAGTAAATCACGTAAATTATATACATATTTATATACCTATTTTAAATTAAAAATGGCGAAATTAGACAAAGGTTTATTAGTTTGCCGGATTATTTTTATCGGTAGTTTAACATTTCAATCCTAAAACAGCTGGCAAATATGAAATGTTTAGTTTAGCTACATCTTATCTCGCACTTTATGAGTGTTTATTGAAGCGTTGCGCTGGAATTTGTGCTCAGCAGCTTCAGTGAACATAATACTTTGTTTTGATTGGTCATCTTAAATGTTTTGACGAGCGGTGACAGAACACAACATTTATAGCCCACACATCGGAAAAATACAGAGGACCGGATTCGAATTATTGGCCGTCATTACTTAAAATAACACTTGTTTATTACAAAAAACAGACTTAAATTCTGGACCTTTGGCAGTGAGGGGTGGCCTACGGGCATGGAAAGTATCATGATTTGAACATTATTTATGTACTGGCAAGCAACATATTCCATTGCCTCTCTAAGAAGTGATTAGCAACAGCTTAGAGCTTAACAAATGCAGCATTCCTGTGTAATAAATAATAATAATAATAATAATAATAATAATAATAAAAACAGAACAGTCTTTATCAACAGAAAGTAATCAAATGTAAAACAACTGCATAGTCTACACTGTATATATTAAATGTAGATTAATCCTAATAAGGAGTGCAACGATACATCTTTATATCGAGATATCGCGATATAAAAATGCGTTGAATATCATTGATGTAAACGATTGTCACGGTTGGTTTTGGGATTTGGTTCATGTGTCTTTTATTTTCAAGTCATGTTTCCTGGTTCTTGTCATGTGATCTCCTTGCCCTTATGTGTTCATGTCATGTGCTTCCCTAGTTTCATGTGTCTTGTTCTGATTGGTTCCCTTGTCTGTGTGTCATGTTCTCATTGGTTGGTCTAGTCATGTTGCCCGTAGGCCACCCCTCACTGCCAAAGGTCCAGAATTTAAGTCTGTTTTTAGTAATAAACAAGTGTTATTTTAAGTAATGACGGCCAATAATTCGAATCCGGTCCTCTGTATTTTTCCGATGTGTGGGCTATAAATGTTGTGTTCTGTCACCGCTCGTCAAAGCATTTAAGATGACCAATCAAAACAAAGTATTATGTTCACTGAAGCTGCTGAGCACAAATTCCAGCGCAACGCTTCAGTTAAACGCTCATAAAGTGCGAGATAAGATGTAGCTAAACTAAACATTTCATATTTGCCAGCTGTTTTAGGATTGAAATGTTAAACTACCGATAAAAATAATCCGGCAAACTAATAAACCTTTGTCTAATTACCCAATTTTTAATTTAAAATAGGTATATAAATACGTATATAATTTCAGTGATTTACTGTAATAATTAGCAACTGTCAATGTGAGAGGACAAGAAACATTAACAAATCCTTTTGCTTCATATGATGCATAAGATTAATAATGAATGTGTACATATTGTGAATGAATTTTAAAAAAAATCTTAAAAAGTGATTAATAAAAACTATTCTAAATATAAATTGCCCCTATGTTTTGTTGACTGCTTTAGGAGGAGAAGAGAGGGCCAGATCAGGAGAATGAGAGAAAAAGAAAGAGTGATGGAGAGGAGGAGAGAGCAGGAATGGACAGATAATCTACTGCCCACTGACTATTTCTCATCATTTTTTTGGCCGTTCAAACGTCTTAAAATGCGCAGATGTAGATCAGAGAAATCATCATTTTCTCGGGGGAGCATGTCCTCAAACACCTCTAACTATCTGCCAAATTATTAAAGCACCTTTGTTTCCTGACCAGTTATACGTTAGTGATTCCACAAATGCACATTTAGTGACTTCTTCAAAACTTCATGTTTCACAAACACACATCAGCTTATAGTTCTGTCTCGTGAATTTGTGATTTAAACTTTGTGAGGAAGTTTTGATTATTCATGCCAATAACAGTGTGTGTTTGGACTGAAAGAGGTGGCACATGATCTTGGTTAGTAATTTGACAACATTGTAGTAAATATTAGGGCTGGGTATTGACACCAATTTCACAATTCGATTCGATTTTGATTCACAAGCTTTCGATTCGATTCGATTCTTTTCGATTCAATTCAATATGGATTATTTTGGATATGTATCAGGTATAATACATGGAAAATGTTCTCAAGGAAAACTAATTTCTGAACTAATGCTGTAAACTATGGGAGTCAGTTGATACTACATTAGCCTACTAATAGTGAAGGTACAAATTTACTGATTTGTATACAAACACTTAAATTACACTAAATTATGTTTTTTATATATATAAAATAATAAAGTTGTAATAACTTTACAATTACATAATTCTACTCCAATTAGATTTTTGAAATATAAACATTTAAATTGTGGCTGCATAAAAACTTGCCAGATTTATTCATACATACATGCATTAAATATTGAAGAACATTCACAATGAATATCCAATGTAATGGTGCATATAATTAGCAAAATGCTCCTCTCCAGAGTTAATTTTTCTAGCTGACTAATGAGTTTATGGACACTGGATATGGTTTTTCTGAGGTAAATGTGACGTTACATGACATTTACAAGCCGTTTTACTGACATCTTTCTGCGGTTGAAACACTGATTGAGTGATTCTATGTGACATAATACGGATTTCAGTAAGTTCTCCTGTATCTTTTAACACACTTTCAGAAGCTCATTCATGTTTATTTCGCGCTGTTACTGGTATAAGGCGGAAGAGAAGATCCGTTCATCTGCTGGTTCTCTTGAGCTGAGCTGAGGCAGAGCGATCTCGCGCCACAGCGCCAAAAATGTATTTATGTTTTTGAATTTCGTAAAAAACTAGACGTAATTTGAAATCTGAGACTTTGTTTCATATCAATGGTAATAAAGCACAAAGATTATAGCACTTTATTGGATGGGAGGTGCGCTACAATGTTTATTTCATTCATTAACTGAAAACAGGATGACTAATCGATTCTCGGGATTTAAGAATCGATATTGTTTTGTAAAAGTGAGAATCGATTAAAATCGAGAAATCGATTATTTTAACCCCGCCTTAGTAAATATGATGTGAAAAAGGTCCACTTTTTGGACAAAAAGACCCCCCCCCCCCCTTTCACTAGGCTGGCTATGGGCCTGCCATAGTTCTCATTGGTTCATTGTCTTGTCATGAGGTTGAGTTCTGGTTGTTCATTGGTTGTCATAGTCATGTGTTCCCCTAGTCTTGGTATATATAGTCCTCATGTTTGCCTTGTCCGTTTGTTGTTTCCTGTAAACCGTTGTTGCTGAGTTCTTTGTCAAGTCAAGTCATTCTTTGTGTTTGCTCACTTTGGATTATTGGCAATAAAACTGCACTTGGGTTCAACAAACTATATTTATAAGGTATAATTTAGTGATGGCAAAGTGAAGCTTTCTGAACCAATGAAGCTTTCAGCACAATTGTATCAGAAAAAGGTTCATTACTCGAAGCTTTTCAAATCAGAGCTCAACGAGGACCTCGGCTGGTGAAAGAGAGGGAAAGCATTGTGTCGCAAAATGTTTTGCAACCATTATCTTAGAAGCAAAAATGAATTAATGGATAGATGAATTAATTAATGAATCAATAAATTAAATACATGACAACAATCTGTTCCATTGCATACTCCTAGTAACTCAAACCAATAAAGATAACATTTTGTATTGTGAATGTGGACATTTTTCCTGTTTGTGAACAAATAAAACTTATGAATAAAGGCAGTAGACTAAATAAATGCAGGTGCATGCACACAAAGAAACACACACACACACACACACACACACACACATATATATATATATATATATATATATATATATATAAGGCTGCAGAAAAAAAGCCAAATATATTATCAACCTTATTAAGCGAACTCAAATGAAAGTGTTCCCACATTTCAGAACCATGACAAAGTCTCGCAACAATAAACTAGTGCAATACAACTGTTCTAACAACCTGTGTCGCTCATTTTTAAACCTTTTTGAATCAGAGTACGAAGCAGTCACGTGGGTGTGTGTGAAACGAAGCTTCGGACGTCATTGGTCACGTGATTTTGATAGAACGAATCAAGCATCGATACAAAGCTTCACTGAAAATCGTTTCATTTTTTTGACACACGCTTCGGAGCTTTGGTGTCACTGTTAACATCACTAGTATAATTCACACACAACTTTTTCCTGCTTCTACCACATCAACTTTGAGGACAAAATGTTCACTTGCTGCCGAATATATCCAGAGATTATCAGTGTTATTATGCCTGATCGGTGTATTTTAATTTTGTCATAGTGCCGATTGACTCACTGTTATTCCAAGCTTCGGGTAATATGGAGTGTCTCCGATGATGTCATCCTCGGGCGGAGTAATTCTCAGGAAGTCCAGGTGATCAGGTCTGCTGGGGCGACACAAAGGCTCCTGGGTAATGGATTCATCCCCATCCAGCATCCAGATGTCCTCCGGCCGCAGCAGAGAGTTTTCTGCGGGAAACACAATCAGATCAACTCATTACACTGCAAAAAATGCTTTTCTTACTTAGTATTTTTGTCTTGTTTCCAGTCCAAATATCTAAAAAATCTTACATTAAGAAGCATTTACTAGACAAGCTAAAGTTTTTGTCTTGTTTTGGGGGAAAATAACTCAAAATTACGTGAGTTTTTGCTTAAAATAAGCAAAATAATCTGCCAATGGGGTTAGCAAAATAATCTTGTTTTCTGTTTGAATTAAGATTATTTTGCTTACCCCATTGGCAGATTATTTTGCTAACTTTAAGCAAAAACTCCCTTAATTTTGAGTTATTTTCCCCCAAAACAAGACAAAAACTTTAGCTTGTCTAGTAAATGCTTCTTAATGTAAGATTTTTTAGATATTTGGACTGAAAACAAGACAAAAATACTAAGTAAGAAAAGCATTTTTTGCAGTGTGATAACTAAAGTGTGTCTTTCCTGATATTATTTGAGACCACAAAAAAAAACATCATAAAGGTCCATTTTTCATCTTCAGCTGAATACATAATCTTTCCATTAATGTGTGGTTTGTTATGATCGGACAATATTTGGCAAATCTGAGGGTGAAAAAACACCTAAATATAGAGAAAATCTCCATTAAAGTTGTCCAGATGTAGTCCTTATCACTGCATATCACTACTAATAATACATTTATGATATATTTACGGTAGAAATCTCTTCATGGAGCATCATCTTAATATCCTAATGATTTTTGGCATAAAAGAAAAATGTATAATTGTGACCCATATAATGTATAGTTGGCTATTGGCCCATATATACCCGTGAGGTCACATGATGTGCTCACAGACTCTAAACTAATGCACTAAAGCAGGTTTTGTTTCAGAAACATGATGTTCCAGATGTTTTAGCGCTGTGTGTGTCTATATGAAGCCTGCTATATCTGAGTTGAATGGGTCACTCACAGCAGGAGTGAATTAAACAAGGCTGGAGAAGTTTCATCCTAAATCACATGCATTTCCTTCGGCATTAAAAACACTATTGATAAGGCGAATGAAGGCAAGGCTGGCGTGATTAATGGCGTCTCATTATGATAATGCATGGGCTGCCGGACCTCCAAGCGCTGACTAAACATCTGGTTCAGTTCCAAACGCAAACTCAGATTGATCGCAGGCGAGGTCCTGCATCTCTCTCCATCTTCAGCAGCGCTTCTGGATAAAAGCACATTGAAACAGAGGCAGCTGGACTGGCTTCAGTCCGTCTGTGTGAACTCATTATAGAAATGATTATTATTATAGAAACCCATAAGAACCCACAGGGTGTCACAAACACTGGTGATTATCTGGAAAGGTCTTTTTAAAGCAATATCCCTACATTTTAACCCAGGAAGTCCCTAAGTGACATATAAGGAACATGTGACAATTTGTGCATTTTTTGTTGCCATGGCAACATTTCTAAAATGGTGGCCATTCTGGTTAGCACATGTTGCAGTGTCAGCAATTTTTTAAAAAGCTTGTTTTTGTTACTAAAGGTATGTTTCAACCCATGCAACAATTCTAACATTTTAATAACTTATCATAAATTACACTTAAACTGATTTTAATACATTTCTTAAACAAATTGATATAAAACAAGTTACGAAAATATTGCGGTGACATTTGTGTCACATCGGGCTGTTAACCTTACAACAGTTGGTGGAATTTTGATGTGATGTATTTGTCATATTAAGAAAAATATTAATGAGCTGCTCAATTAATTTAGCTGATTCAATTATTTTTTTTAGTGTTTATATACTTTCTCTATGTGTTATATAAAATCTGGCACTGGTTTCCTTGCCACTGTTGCCTCTGGCTTGGCGTGCTCAGTTGGGGACACTACATTTTTCAACTAAACATCGAAATAAATCTAATTAATAAACTAAATTAACCATTTAAACTAAATTACTGATCTAATTATTGATCTTAAGCCCACACTGTCACTGTATGATAATTGAAATGAACTGATGACCTCAGCGTTTTCTCCAGAATGGCTGAATAAAATTATGCTGCATTATTTTGATGTTTAACACTGTAAAGCTGCTTTGAAACAATCTACATTGTTAAAAGCGCTATATAAATAAAGTTGACTTGACTTTTAAAAAATGGAAATATTGATTTGTATTGATCTGCACCAAATGCCAGGTAATCATGCATACTTGGGAAAATGACAAAATTAAATACGTGGTGGCTGACAATATGTCACACAAAGGTTTTCAGACTCTACTAGCATGTCTACATTTCACTGACAACAATGATTCTTAAAATCAGCAAGCAGGGGATAAGTGTTGGAAGATCCGTCCATGGCTTGATATGTTTTGTTAAAGGGTTAGTTCACCCAAAAATGTAGATTCTGTCATTAATGACTGAGCCTCATGTGGTTGGACACCCGTCAGACCTCCGTTCATCTTCAGACACAAATGAAAATATTTTAGTGTAAATCTGATGCTCTGAAAGGCCTCCATTGGCTCAACTTTACACTCTCAAGACCCTTAAAAGACACTAAAGACTAAAGTTACAAAGTCCATCTCACTACAGCGGCTCTACAATAACTTTATGAAGACGAGAATAGTTTTTGTGCGCCAAAAAACCCTAAATAACGACTTATATAGTGATGACGATTTCAAAACACGGCATCATGAAGCTTGGAAGCGTTATGAATCAGTGAGTCGAATGAGCAGTTTGAAGCGTTATGAATCAGTGAGTCGAATGAGCAGTTTGGATCGCCAAATTTCAGCAGTTTGGCGGTTTGACACGCGATCCGAATCATGATTCGACTCACTGATTCATAACGCTCTGAACCACTGAATCGACTCACTGATTCATAACACTCTGAACCACTGAATCGACTCACTGATTCATAACGCTCCAAACCGCTGAATCGACTCACTGATTCATAACGCTCTGAACCGCTGAATCGACTCACTGATTCATAACACTCCAAACCGCTGAATCGACTCACTGATTCATAACGCTCCGAACCACTGAATCGACTCACTGATTCATAACGCTCCAAACCGCTGAATCGACTCACTGATTCATAACACTCAGAAACACTGAATCGACTCACTGATTCATAACACTCCAAACCGCTGAATCGACTCACTGATTCATAACGCTCTGAACCGCTGAATCGACTCACTGATTCATAACGCTCTGAACCGCTGAATCGACTCACTGATTCATAACGCTCCAAACCGCTGAATCGACTCACTGATTCATACCGCTTCGAAGCTTCATGATGCTTTGTTTTGAAATCGTCATCACTATATAAGTCGTTATTTAGGTTTTTTTTGCGCACAAAAACTATTCTCGTCTTCATAAAGTTATTGTAGAGCCGCTGTAGTGAGATGGACTTTGTAACTTTAGTCTTTAGTGTCTTTTAAGGGTCTTGAGAGTGTAAAGTTGAGCCAATGGAGGCCTTTCAGAGCATCAGATTTACACTAAAATATCTTCATTTGTGTCTGAAGATGAACGGAGGTCTGACGGGTGTCCAACCACATGAGGCTCAGTCATTAATGACACAATTTACATTTTTGGGTGAACTAACCCTTTAATCATTTTGAATAATACGCATAATTTTGATATATGTTGTGGAAAAGAAAAGAAACAGAAATTTAGCACAAAAAGAAATATTTAAAACTGAGAAATAAATGCCCAATGTAACATATTTGTAACATAAAAAATATATCATAAACGCCCAATGTCACATAAATGTAACATTACAGATCTTTCACAAGGAGGGGTTGTATTTCAAAAACAACTGCAGAAACATGCTACAAGTGGTCCATTAAACCTGTTTTATATGCCCCATAATTTTCCTTTAAGGATAAATTGGTCTGGGTTCTTATGGGTTAAACAGCGCCACCATCTGGACAACGACAACTAGTGCCCACAAACATAAGAAGAGCACAAATCATTCACATATTAAAATGAGAACCGTCTGATTGTCAATGACGTGGCGTGTCAATTCTGCTGTCCAAAGCATATTCATAATATTAAGAGCATATAAAGACTACATTAAATGACTCAACTTAATCACTCGTGTGAGTATTCATTATAAATCATACATCTTTAAGGAACTATTGGCCCCAAAAGTCCCAAAATGTCAATACAAACACAACAAAAATATACAAAATATGAATAAAAGTATTTAAAATCTACTTGACTGTATTGATGTTGGACCATAATGCATTTTGGTAAGTCATGTGACATAATATTGTGTTAAAAAGACCTAAACACGTGCAAAGGTCAGTGAGCGTCTCTTAACGTTGATCTTTTGACCTTTAGCGATGTCATGTGTCCTTCTGATAACACTAATAAAACATGTATAATGTATTTATATTAAAACACTAGTTGTAGTTTTCCATAGGTGTGGACGTTTCCACAGCTATTTCATTAATATTTGTGGACTTTAGGCATCGTTATGCTGAGGGATGTGCGAGACTAGTGGATTAAACGATAGCGCTGATGCTAGTCGACCTGGAAAAAATTATGTAACCCATATTTGTGTGTTAGATTACATAATTCTGTTTTTTGTCCAGTTTTTTATTTCCTGATTTGGTTCTGAATTTTGAGTTATCAGCCAAAAATGAGCCGATTTCTGTATGAAAACTGATTATATTAATTGTGATGAAAATGTAGTTTTCCGAGCACTGATTGTTTGCTGAGCTCTAATTAAGGATATCAGTACATATGTATGTGCCAATAATGGTAGAAATGTAACTAATTTCAAAATTAATTTTAATGGGGAAAAAGATCTGATTCACCAAAAAAGAAATGGTTAATCACATTCTTAAAATGTGTACATACACACTCTAATAAGTATAGAAAGTCCTAAAATGTGATTTTTTTTGTTGTTGCCAGTTTTATGTATTTTTCCTTCAAATGTTAAATCCATAACCTTACACTATAATCTGAGATGTTCATGTTACAGTAAAGTAGATGCTGAGTTTCTCGTCCTCCAGGGGGCGACAGTGGCTCAGATAACACACTCAGATCACATGCTGACACATTTCTACAGTGATTCAACTGAAATAAAACTAAACGTCTATCTTCAGACGATTTGTACCTGATATACCAATGCAAATCCAGCCTCTATGAGCCAGCCCGGGGCATGTCGTCACACTGAATATTATTGGTTGGTTGCTGCACTGCAAAAAATGCTTTTCTTACTTAGTATTTTTGTCTTGTTTCTGGTCCAAACATCTAAAAATTCTCAAAACAAGAAGCATTTACAAGCCAAATAAAAATTATTGTCTTGTTTTGGCGGAAATAACTCAAAATTAAGTGAGTTTTTGCTTAAAATTTGCAAAATAATCTGCCAATGGGGTAAGCAAAATAATATTAATTCAAACAGAAAACAAGATTATTTTGCTTATTTTAAGCAAAAACTCACTTAATTTTGAGTTATTTTCCCCCAAAACAAGACAAACACTTTTGCTTGGCTAGTAAATGCTTCTTAATGTAAGATTTTTTAGATATTTGGACTGAAAACAAGACAAAAATACTAAGTAAGAAAAGTGTGTAAGCTGTTCCCGAGCGGTTTTAGCATGTTGCTTCGTGTTTGGTCGGGTGATTGGTTGAAACTGTGGCTCAGCGTTGATTGAGGAGTGATAGTAGATCAGCAGCTGTCAGATGTGTGTGTGTGTGTGTGTGTGTTTGATAGCCTCGGGCTGATGCACAGCGAATGACCGGTTCAATATGTCTGTGCTGATGCTACACTGATCATATCAGCTCATATTAGAGACATATTGCAGATGCATGCATCAGACCACCTTCAAAATAAGTTGATTATTATTAATTGTTAAAAAGGTTGAAGCATTCTCTGAAAAATTATCTTTTCAGCATGGCTCTAAATGCATATTTATCTGATCTACCATCAACAGTTAGCAGGACAAATATATCTACAAGCAGCCATTATCAGGCCAAGCGCAACAGAAGCACAGAAGGCAGCTAGCAGACCAACTGCACAAATGAATAAAGACTAAAAGTTTGAAACCCTGCATTAATACATTGAGCTGTACGGAGCCAATTTCATGTTTTGTTTAATTATAGCGCAGGTTTTTGTGTGTCCTCCATACATAAGCGTGTCAAATTTGGTGAAATTATCTCCTTTCGTTTAGGAGTTATAGACATTTACTATATTTATGAACACATAAAATGACCCACACCTGACTTTGATTGCATTTTTTTGCCACTTACAATCAACATTTTGGCATTTGGCCCGTGACATTGAGTCAACCCGCTATCATACCGATTTCCCCATGGTGGTTTCATCTCGATCGCACTAAGGATTTCAAAGATATTCACAAAAGTTGTTTAAGCTCTAGTGTTGTCACGATACTGGAATTCGATACGATACCTTAAAAGTATCGATATTCGATACCATTTTTGATACCACGGGGAAAAACACTGCATATACTGTCAAATTAATTTTTTATATAATTTATTCTCTAAAACATCAAGAGTGCAAAACAGACAAAAAAACTCTCTCACACACACACACACACACACACACACACACACTTATACACTCAAAAATACACGCACACACAAATGAACGCGTGCGATTCCAAAAGCTAATTGTGTTTTTTTGTGTGTGTGTGTGTTTTTGTCTGTTTTGCACTCTTGATGTTTTAGAGATCTTCACTGTTGAGTCTTTTATCTGCATCGTGGCTGATTTGTAGATTGTATGCACAAAAAAACTCTGTATTTTCATATTTTTGCTAATTTCCCATTCATTTCCTATGGGGGTCATTTTTGACCCGAAGGTCCTGAGTGTGACAATTTTTTTTACAACCACTTAGACTTTTCAAATCCTGTCCCCAATTTCTTTGGGTGTTCATATACCAAGTACCAATAAAGTCACCAAGTTTCGGACCATTCCGATGAAGACGCGATTTTTTTTTTTTTCAATTACAAAACGCTTCGGGTCATTTTTGACCCGGACCCCAGAGGGTTAAGACTTCAGTACACACCTCTGACTCAGAGTTGAATAATGCCAGTTCTGTGAGGTCAGTGAAGTGTGTGTGTCTGTGTTCAGAGTGTATTAATGCTCTGCTGTCTGTGATGAAGGACGACATGAAGCTCACAGTGAACTAGGGTTGGGTATCGTTTGGGTTTTTTTCGATTCCGGTGCCAAACCGATACTTTTAAAACGGTACCGGTGCCTAAACGGTGCCTGAACCGATACTTAAAAAAAAAAAAGGCCACAAAACAAGGTGGATGACATTAAAAGGCTTTTTATTAAAAAAATTTTATTTAAATTGAACCATTTATTAAAAGTTTAATGCATACTTAAATGTATGAATATCGATAAATACAAAACACAATTTACTTATTTACAAATTATTATTGACTTATTTACAA
>JARQWZ010007965.1:22500-31153 GCA_033150135.1 Gobio occitaniae
CACACACACACACACACACACACACACACACACACACACACACACACTGCCCCTGCCCCTAAACCTACCCATCACACACACACACACACACACACTGCCCCTGCCCCTAAACCTACCCATCACACACACACACACACACACACACTGCCCCTGCCCCTAAACGTACCCATCACACACACACACACACACACACACACTGCCCCTGCCCCTAAACCTACCCATCACACACACACACACACACACACACACTGCCCCTGCCCCTAAACCTACCCATCACACACACACACACACACACACACTGCCCCTGCCCCTAAACCTACCCATCACACACACACACACACACACACACTGCCCCTAACCCTAAACCTACCCATCACACACACACACACACACACACACACACACACACGCACACAAACACACACACACTGCCCCTGCCCCTAAACCTACCCATCACACACACACACACACACACACACACACACACACACTGCCCCTGCCCCTAAACCTACCCATCACACACACACACACTGCCCCTGCCCCTAAACCTACCCATCACACACACACACACACACACACACACACACTGCCCCTGCCCCTAACCCATCACAGGAGACTGTGCAGTTCACTTTCTGTGAAAAAAAACTTGTTCTGTGTGATTTATAAGCATTTTGAAAAGTGAGGACATGGGGAACGTCCTCATATTTCACCCTCTTTTTGTAATACCCATGTCATTATACACATTTGTGTCCTGATATTTCACAAAAACATGCCCACACACACACACACACACACTTACACACACACACAAAGTGCTGTGTTTCCTATTGAATGCCATGCAAAACCTGCAACCACGACTAAATGTTGACTGTCTCTCTGTCCGTGAGCTGATCAGTCCCACATGACCTCTGGGCTGCTTTATTACATTACTCTTATCATAGGAGCCAGTGCAGAGGTCATGTGATCCCAGAGGTCATGTGATACCAGAGGTCATGTGATCCCAGACGCTGAGAAACCCAACGCTAACCCACTAACACACAGCTTGACTCTGTCCTCCTCTGGTTTACATGTCAGATCCAGGCTCAAACTGCCTCTAAACACACCAATAGATCTCACTTACCACACGAAGCTAGAACTGAACAGATCCTCTATAAAGCTGATGAGTAAGAAAACCATCACTCAGAGCTCAATGATATGGCTGTTTAATTTCCTGAGGAACTGATGTTTTACACGGTGGAGTATTTTTAGATGGTTTATTGACTGATGAAATATTATAGTGTACATGAGAGTCCTGTGCTCAACCACTGCTGTTAGACAATCTACAAGCTTCACTATATAGTGTACAGTAGAGCTGCACGATTCATCGATCTCGATTCAAACACCCACAGGACATCATTCCTAAATCACAACGATTCGCCTGTGTCGCATATAAACACTGATTCATCCAGTAATGAAACAAGTGAAGTCTTTATGAGTGAGTCATTGAATCATTCATTCAAGAGATTCATTCAAAAACACTGATTCATCCAGTAATGAAACAAGTGAGCGAGTCATTGAATCATTCACTCAAGAGATTCATTCAAAAACACTGATTCATCCAGTAATGAAACAAGTGAGCGAGTCATTGAATCATTCACTCAAGAGATTCATTCAAAAACACTGATTCATCCAGTAATGGAACAAGTGAAGTCTTTATGAGTGAGTCATTGAATCATTCACTCAAGAGATTTGTTCAAAAGAACGGATTCATCCAGTAATGGAACATGTGAAGTCTTTATGAGTGAGTCACTGAATCATTCATTCAAGAGATTCATTCAAAAACACTGATTCATCCAGTAATGGAACAAGTGAAGCCTTTATGAGTGAGTCATTGAATGTTTCATTCAAGAGATTCATTCAAAAACACTGATTCATCCAGTAAAGAAAACTAGTGAGCAAGTAATTGAATCATTCACTCAAGAGATTCATTCAAAAACACTGATTCATCCAGTAATGAAACAAGTGAGCGAGTCATTGAATCATTCACTCAAGAGATTCATTCAAAAACACTGATTCATCCAGTAATGAAACAAGTATGCGAGTCATTGAATCATTCACTCAAGAGATTCATTCAAAAACACTGATTCATCCAGTAATGAAACAAGTGAGCGAGTCATTGAATCATTCTCTCAAGAGATTCATTCAAAAACACTGATTCATCCAGTAATGAAACAAGTGAGCGAGTCATTGAATCATTCACTCAAGAGATTCATTCAAAAACACTGATTCATCCAGTAATGAAACAAGTGAGCGAGTCATTGAATCATTCACTCAAGAGATTCATTCAAAAACACTGATTCATCCAGTAATGACACAAGTGAGCGAGTCATTGAATCATTCAGATTAAGGGTTATTTTGTTGAGTAGTCTGTTCAGAATCGCGGGAGAATCCTGATTTCTCTGTTTCCCATTTCCCCAGAGTCCTGAAGCAACAGCTCCTGTAAGGATTGGAGATTCATCCCCGTCGTCACATGATCAGGTCTCTCTCAGAGAGTCTGTGTCAGCCTCAGGAAACAATGAACAGAGTCACTTGAGAAAGACTTCTTAGTGCATGAAACTGCAAATCTCTGCAAAAACACAGTGGGTTTAAAGCAGGACAGTAAGCAGCACTCGTCTCCTATGAGCAGAGGAAGCATCTCTTCTGCCCTGAGCAAAGGAAGCGTGTTGATCTGATATCAGACGAGGGATGTTCACAAGGGAAAGATCACAGAAAGGCCAGACGCTTAATGGGAATTCTTTCTTTTCTGGTCCGAGCAACCATGAGATGCAGCTCACGTGCTTCCCAAGTCCAGAAGTGTTTTAATCCCTTTCATCTCATTACGTCCAGGACCTGTGTGGGTGTTTTAAACCGCTCTCCTGCCGGATGAAGGTGCACAGCACATTATTTTCATGAGGCTTTGATCTTAGAGACTCTCAAACACAGAGAAAATTAATAGCGGATCTCTGGGAAAGGCCCGAATTCTCGTGCCGAGTCACATGACAAGCCTAAGTAATCAGAATGAGCATGAGATCTCTTGTGTTTGCAGAGGGAAGCGTCCCTATCCACTTTATTTTTAAAGGGTTAGTTCACCCAAAAATGTAAATTGTGTCATTAATGACTGAGCCTCATGTGGTTGGACACCCGTCAGACCTCCGTTCATCTTCAGACACAAATGAAGATATTTTAGTGTAAAGCTGATGCTGAGAAAGGCTTCAGATAGGCCTCCATTGGCATTCAGTACATTTACACTCACAAGACCCATAAAAGGCACTAAAAACGTCGTTACAAAGTCCATCTCACCACAGTGACTCTACAATCATTTTACGATGCGCGACAATAGTTTTTGTGCGCAAAA
Source organism: Gobio occitaniae (assembly GCA_033150135.1). NCBI lineage: Eukaryota > Metazoa > Chordata > Actinopteri > Cypriniformes > Gobionidae > Gobio > Gobio occitaniae. The sequence goes on from JARQWZ010007965.1 coordinate 25,874, forward strand.
AAAATCAAAATAACGCCTTTATCCAGCTTGTTCTTGTCTTGTGTGTGTGTCTCCACGACGCATGCGTGAGAATATGATCCGGCGTTCGGGAATCCATGAAATGCCACTTTTTCCCCATTTTGAGACCTAAAGCACGATCAGTGTAGAATTCAACAGCTGAGATACGCGCGTCTTCCTCTGCTCGTAAACAAATCTCTTCTGGGTCATGTGTCCGAACGCCGGATCTGCTCATATTCTCACGCATGCGTCGTGGAGACACACACACAAGACAAGAACAAGCTGGATAAAGGCGTTATTTTGATTTTTTTTTGCGCACAAAAACTATTGTCGCGCATCGTAAAATGATTGTAGAGTCACTTTTTTAGTGCCTTTTCTGGGTCTTGTGAGTGTAAATGTACTGAATGCCAATGGAGGCCTATCTGAAGCCTTTCTCAGCATCAGATTTACACTAAAATATCTTCATTTGTGTCTGAAGATGAACGGAGGTCTGACGGGTGTCCAACCACATGAGGCTCAGTCATTAATGACAGAATTTACATTTTTGGGTGAACTAACCCTTTAAAGGGATCCCCTGGTGTTAAGACTAGGGCTGTGCTCAGAATATCGATACAGCGATACATCATCATGAACTCCTGACGATGCGCACTCTTTGCGCTTTGTTGCTATTGATTAGGGCGGTCTCCGACTAATGATTTACATATTCAAATCAGAATTGTCGAATTTCTCTATAGTCGACCGATAGCCAAATCATCGAGCCCGATCTCACGAAAATGCGTATAAATAATACGAGTGTGCAATCTCGTGGAATGTATACGGCAAAATGAGTTTTGGCGTGCAATGTTTATGGAGAGGCAGGGTGGGTATAATTTGAGAGATGAATTAAACTTTAAAAAGCTCAATATAAGAACTACTCTGAAAAGTATGTGCATCACTATATGTGGGGTGAGGTTGTGGAATAAGTTGAAACAGGTGTTAAAATACTGTACAAACTTAAAACAGTTGAAAAAGTTGTATAAAATTGAGTTACTAAAAGGTTATGAGGTGGAACAAGAATAATGAGGGTGGGTTAAAAGATTGAGTATAAGATATTTTTTCTTATTTTTATTTTATTTTATGTATTTGTGCAATGGTTGTTGTGCAATAAGGATATGATGTATGTGGTGGGAAAATTCAATTTTGATGAAATTTTGTTTGGTTATATAAGGGGTGGGAAAATAACAAGCTTTTTGCTTCATCCCGCTCCTTTTCGAACACATGTAATTTTATTTTTGATATTGCGTCTATGTGGTAACACAATTGTTGTATGTTCATATTTTACTTTATTTTTATTATTAGTTCACCCAAAAATGTAAATTGTGTCATTAATGACTGAGCCTCATGTGGTTGGACACCCGTCAGACCTCCGTTCATCTTCAGACACAAATGAAGATATTTTAGTGTAAATCTGATGCTCTGAAAGGCCTCCATTGGCTCAACTTTACACTCTCAAGACCCTTAAAAGACACTAAAGACTAAAGTTACAAAGTCCATCTCACTACACCGGCTCTACAATAACTTTATGAAGAGACGAGAATAGTTTCTGTGCGCAAAAAAACCCTAAATAACGACTTATATAGTGATGACGATTTCAAAACACGGCCTCATGAAGCTTCGAAGCGTTATGAATCAGTGAGTCGATTCAGCAGTTTGAAGCGTTATGAATCAGTGAGTCGATTCAGCAGTTTGAAGCATTATGAATCAGTGAGTCGATTCAGCAGTTTGAAGCGTTATGAATCAGTGAGTCGATTCAGCAGTTTGAAGCGTTATGAATCAGTGAGTCGATTCAGCAGTTTGAAGCATTATGAATCAGTGAGTCGATTCAGCAGTTTGAAGCGTTATGAATCAGTGAGTCGATTCAACCGTTTGAAGCGTTATGAATCAGCGAGTCGATTCAGCAGTTTGAAGCGTTATGAATCAGTGAGTCGATTCAGCGGTTTGAATCGCCAAATTTCAGCAGTTTGGTGGTTTGACACGCGATCCAAATCATGATTCGACTCACTGATTCATAACGCTTCGAAGCTTCATGAGGCCGTGTTTTGAAATCGTCATCACTACATAAGTCGTTATTTAGGGTTTTTTGCGCACAAAAACTATTCTTGTCTCTTCATAAAGTTATTGTAGAACCGCTGTAGTGAGATGGACTTTGTATCGACGTCTTTAGTGTCTTTTAAGGGTCTTGAGAGTGTAAAGTTGAGCCAATTTCAGAGCATCAGATTTACACTAAAATATCTGGTATAAACAATTAATAAACAATTATTTGGTTTGTATGAAATGAAATTATTTGATGGTTAGAACATAATAAAAGCTCAAATAAGTGACAGATATCAGAACTGTCCCATAGCTTACCTGAGGTGGTGGCACTCGATTTCTATTTTTTTGTCAGAATTTCAAAAAATAAAGACATAATTTAAACATGTTTTATCAAAATTTTTTATGTAGTATGTCATAATTTTGTCATTTTTTTTGTCATATGTTCAACATTTTTGTATATAAAATTTGTTTAGTATGTCAATTTCAATTTATTGTCATAATTTCTGGATTTTTTTTTTCAAATTTCTATTTAGTATATCAGCATTTCAACATTTTAGGTCAATTTCTATTTAGTATGTCATAATTCGATTTAGTCAATTTCATATTTTTTTGTAAAAAAATTCGTTTAGTATGTCAATTTCTACTTTTGTCATAATTTCTACATTTTTTGACAATTTCAGGGGTAAAAATTGTCAGAATTTTGATTAAATATATCAGAATTTCAACATTTTTTGTAAAAATTTCATTTAGTATGTCAATTTAAATTTTTTGTCAAAAATGTTATATAGTATGTCATAATTTCGTCATTTTTTTTGTCACAATTTCGATTTAGTATGTCAGAATTTCAAAATTTTTTGTAAAAATTTCATTTAGTATGTTAATTTCTATTTTTTTGTTAGAATTTCAAAAAATAAAGACATGTTTAGTCAAAATTTTGATGTAGTATGTCATAATTTCGTCATTTCTTTGTCAATTTTTCAAACGTTTCCCAAAGTACCCCCCCCCCCCCACACACACAATTTTTGGGTTAGTATGATTGAAGCTATTTCATTTCAATTATTTGATGGTTAGAACATAATAAAAGCTCAAATAAGTGACAGATATCAGAACTGTCCCATAGCTTACCTGAGGCGGTGGCACTCGATTTCTATTTTTTTGTCAGAATTTCAAAAAATAAAGACATAATTTAAACATGTTTTATAAAAAAATTTATGTAGTATGTCATAATTTTGTAATTTTTTGTCATATTTTCAACATTTTTGTATATAAAATTTGTTTCGTATGTCAATTTCTATTTATTTTCGTAATTTCTGGATTTTTTTTTTTTCAAAATTTCTATTTAGTATATCAGCATTTCAACATTTTATGTCATTTCTATTTAGTATGTCATAATTCGATTTAGTCAATTTCATATTTTTTTGTAAAAAAATTTGTTTAGTATGTCAATTTCTACTTTTGTCATAATTTCTATATTTTTTGACAATTTCAGGGGTAAAAATTGTCAGAATTTTGATTAAGTATATCAGAATTTCAACATTTTTTGTAAAAATTTCATTTAGTATGTCAATTTCAATTTTTTGTCAAAAATTGTATATAGTATGTCATAATTTCGTCATTTTTTTGTCACAATTTCGATTTAGTATGTCAGAATTTCAACATTTTTTTTAAAAATTTTATTTAGTATGTTAATTTCTATTTTTTTGTTAGAATTTCAAAAATAAAGACATGTTTTGTCAAAATTTTGATGTATGTCATAATTTCGTCATTTCTTTGTCAAATTTTCAAACGTTTGCCAAAGTACCCCCCCACACAATTTTTGGGTTAGTATGATTGAAGCTATTTCATTTCAATTATTTGATGGTTAGAACATAATAAAAGCTCAAATAAGTGACAGATATCAGAACTGTCCCATAGCTTACCTGAGGTGGTGGCACTCGATTTCTATTTTTTTGTCAGAATTTCAAAAAATAAAGACATAATTTAAACATGTTTTATAAAAAATTTTATGTAGTATGTCATAATTTTGTAATTTTTTGTCATATTTTCAACATTTTTGTATATAAAATTTGTTTCGGATGTCAATTTCTATTTATTGTCATAATTTCTGGATTTTTTTTTCCAAAATTTCTATTTAGTATATCAGCATTTCAACATTTTATGTCAATTTCTATTTAGTATGTCATAATTCGATTTAGTCAATTTCATATTTTTTTGTAAAAAATTTCGTTTAGTATGTCAATTTCTACTTTTGTCATAATTTCTATATTTTTTGACAATTTCAGGGGTAAAAATTGTCAGAATTTTGATTAAGTATATCAGAATTTCACAATTTTTTGTAAAAATTTCATTTAGTATGTCAATTTCAATTTTTTGTCAAAAATTGTATATAGTATGTCATAATTTCGTCATTTTTTGTCACAATTTCGATTTAGTATGTCAGAATTTCAACATTTTTCGTAAAAATTTCATTTAGAATGTTAATTTCTATTTTTTTGTTAGAATTTCAAAAAATAAAGACATGTTTTGTCAAAATTTTGATGTAGTATGTCATAATTTCGTCATTTCTTTGTCAAATTTTCAAACGTTTGCCAAAGTACCCCCCCCACACAATTTTTGGGTTAGTATAATTGAAGCTATTTCATTTCAATTATTTGATGGTTAGAACATAATAAAAGCTCAAATAAGTGACAGATATCAGAACTGTCCCATAGCTTACCTGAGGTGGTGGCACTCGATTTCAATTTTTTTGTCAGAATTTCAAAAAATAAAGACATCATTTAAACATGTTTTATAAAAAATTTTATGTAGTATGTCATAATTTGTAATTTTTTGTCATATTTTCAACATTTTTGTATATAAAATTTGTTTCGGATGTCAATTTCTATTTATTGTCGTAATTTCTGGATTTTTTTTTTCAAAATTTCTATTTAGTATATCAGCATTTCAACATTTTATGTCATTTCTATTTAGTATGTCATAATTCGATTTAGTCAATTTCATATTTTTTTGTAAAAAATTTCGTTTAGTATGTGAATTTCTACTTTTGTCATAATTTCTATATTTTTTGACAATTTCAGGGGTAAAAATTGTCAGAATTTTGATTAAGTATATCAGAATTTCACAATTTTTTGTAAAAATTTCATTTAGTATGTCAATTTAAATTTTTTGTCAAAAATTGTATATAGTATGTCATAATTTCGTCATTTTTTT
>JARQWZ010007966.1:0-31146 GCA_033150135.1 Gobio occitaniae
TGTGATGTCAGGAGGGTAAAAGGACACCCGGCATGGGCAGATGAACAGCAGATGGGTGGAGGGCCGGCAGGGCTCCCCCCTCTGGAAGCGGGTAGTAATGCGAGCGTCAGGGCGGACAGATTGTAGTAATCCTCCATCCTGATCAGCCACAGGAAGCAGAGACAGAGAGAGCAGCTAATTAGTGCCTCTATAAATAACTCGCTTGTTCATTAACCTCTGCTCTCTGGCCCTGCGACATGAACATCACTGCCTATTTCTGTCACTGCTGTCTCACCTCACGCTCAGTCCCGCAAAGAGACATGCTGAGGGGGTTATTTATACAGAATGAGAGAGAGATGACAAAAGAGGATCAAACCGAGAATATGTCCCCGTGGAATATGTGGGAACACGATATTCCTTGCTCTACGCAGACAAACAACAAAGACCAATCCATCCAGATCAAATATGGAAACTACAAAATTAACTCGCTTAGAAATCGCAATGTAGGGACGTCAGAATCATGAGAAATATTAACATATGATGGCCAACTTTTACATATCAATTTATATTCATTATTCAGAGTTAAAGGGTTAGTTCACCCAAAAATGAAAATTCTGTCATTAATTACTTCCCCTCATGTCGTTCGACACCCGTAAGACCTCCGTTCATCTTCGGAAACACAAATGAAGATATTTTATGATATATTTTAATCCGATGGCTCTGAAAGGCCTCCATTGGCACAATGCACTGTACACTCTCAAGACCCATAAGAAGGTACTAAAGACGTTGTTACAATGTCCATCTCACTACAGTGGTTCTACAATAACTTTATGAAGCGACGGGAATAGTTTTTGTGCGCAAAAAAAACTAAAATAACGACTTATATAGTGATGACGATTTCAAAACACGGCATCATGAAGCTTCGAAGCGTTATGAATCAGCGAGTCGAATCATGATTCGGATACGTGACTTTGGCGATCCAAACCGCTGATCGACTCACTGATTCATCACTATATAAGTCGTTATTTAGGGGTTTTTTTTTGCGCACAAAAACTATTCTCGTCGCTTTATAAAGTTTTGTAGAACCACTGTAGTGAGATGGACTTTGTAACGACGTCTTTAGTACCTTTTATGGATCTTGAGAGTGTACCGTGCATTGTGCCAATGGAGGCCTTTCAGAGCCATCAGATTTCAACTAAAACATCTCTTTTCTGTTCCGAAGATCGGAGTGTCGAACGACATGAGGGTAAGTCATTAATGACAGAATTTTCATTTTTTGGGTGAACTAACCCTTTAGATTTAAAAGGTACACTAACAAAATCAGCTAGTTAATAGGTTCAGTGAGAGAGTGGAAAATGAGTCATATATAGAAATTCATACACACACACACACACACACACACAATACTTACATACATACATACATACATATACACTGAACAAAATTATAAACGCAACACCTTTGTTTTTGGCCCCCATTTTTCATGAGCTGAACTCAAAGATCTAAGACTTTTTCTATGTCCACAAAAGGCCTACTTCTCTCAAATATTGTTCACAAATCTGACTAAATCTGTGTTAGTGAGCACTTCTCCTTTGCCGAGATAATCCATCCACCTCACAGGTAAGATGCTGATTAGACAGCCATTTCATTCTTAGGTACAATGGTCAGGTAATATGCAAATTATTGAATAATTATATGCATTAATTTAATTTCATTTAATTCACATACAACATTATTTACAATTATTCAAATGCATCACATAATTTAATAGCAAATAAAAAAACTTACATTTGTTATATAGAATAAATATATTAATTATATTATATTTAATATATATAGGGTTAAAAATAATGAATAGGCTGCTATATTATATATATAAACATTTATTAAATGAATCATAAATTAATAAAAAACAGGTAATAAATACAGAATTAATATAATTTATTATATTTAATAAACTATTTGCACATGCGATACAGCATATGTGTCTGTGTTCAGATGTGTGTGTGGTTCAGGTAAACCCTACACTAATAGGGACAAAATGTCCACACCAAAGATGGCAATATCTGAAATCTTTTGATAGCCTATAAATCATACTAAGCAATGTTTTTTTGAAAATGTAAAAATGCAGAAAGTGTACTTTTGATGGGTAGGGTTAGGGAATAGAAAGTACAGTTTGTACAGTATAAAAATCATTATGTCTACGAAATGTCCCCATAAAACCAAACCGTGTGTGTGCGTCTAAGCCTGAGGTTCACTTCCCTCATTAAAGCCATTAAATCATGTTCAGGAGACAAAAAAGAAAATATGCCAAACATTCACATAGAGAACAGCCGAGCTGATCTGATGGTTCATTTTTCAACAAATATATTAATAACATTTTTAATACTTCATGCAATTTCATTATAATCTGGTGCTTCAAATAAACTACGTGTCGAGAGGAGAGGAGATGAGCATTAGCAAAGAAAAGAAAAAACTGGGCTGGTAACCAAACATTTGAATCATCTATCAGCAATGTAATAATTGGGCTGTAATATAAGCAACTACCAGATCAGAGGACAAATAGAAATATAGTTATTGAGATAAACATTTACAGAAACTTTTAGCCACAGTGACTTACATTGCATTCAAGGTACACATTTTTAACTCTGGGAAGGACCTTGGCGAACTCACAGCAGCCAAATACTGTATGTTTTTGAGGTGCATTTCATTGTGTAGAAACCTTTATTTGTGTGAATATAGAGTAATATTGGTTATTAAATCAGCATAACTGGATTCTGGAGAAACAAATGGCCTGTATGAGGTGACATTAAGGCCCATGACCCAACCAAAGCTACTAAAGCCCAAAGTATAGGCTAATTTGGCATGGGTATGCATACAGTGGACGTAATTTAGCATAGCATGAATATTTGGGATAGTAAAGGGATAGTTCACCCCAAAATTTTAATTCTGTCATCAATTACTCACCTTCATGTCATTCCAAACCATAAGACTTTCATCTTCACAATATTTTTAATAAAATCTGAGAGATTTCGATCCCTCCATTGAAAGTCTATACATTCTGTTTATGTTCGCTGATCAATGTTTATACGTGAATAAAAGCCTAAATTAAATCGGTTCATCATAAAACGCGACTGTGTCTCTTCAGCAGACTTGGATTAAACCTCTCAATTCATGTGGATTTATTTTATGATCTCTTTATGAACATTTTGAAGTCTTTCAGTGGAGGCTCAGATTTCATGAAAAATAGTATCATTTGTGTGTTCGAAGATGAACGAAAGACTTATGGGTTTGGAATGAAATATGAGTGAGTAATGGGGACATCATTTCATTTTTGGGTGAACTGACCCTTTAAGAACTAATGAAAATCAGCAAGGTTTTTTGGGCCTAATATAGGAAGGTACTATATATTTAAAAGAACCATGAAAAATACACCACACACCTGTATGAAGCAAGTGAGTGGTGGGGCAAATATCCTGAGTGAAAGTACGCAAGAGTGTCGGCTGCGTTTCCTGGACTGAGCCCTAGAGGGAGCAAAGGCATGCGCATTTCTTCAGCGGAGGCGTACGGACGTAAGCCATCGCGAAGATACTCCTCCTGTGGAGCCCCTGCCAGCAGCATATTAGGAATCTGCCTGGACAGGCTGAGAGAGAAAGAATAGCAAATGAGAAAAAAAAGACTGAAAGCTGTAAGATGTGCAGGTGTGTGAGAAAGTGTGAGGTACTGACTGCGTTTGAAGACGAGGGTCTTGAATGAGAGCACTCGGGTTCATGCTGAAAGGGTGGGATGGGCCGAGGTACGGAGGGAGAGAGAGGGAGGTCTTCTCCTGGGCTGGTAAAGGCCGATCCGGGGGCCAAACGCTCTTGGCCGGACACTCTCAATGCTGCATCAGCCTAAAAGGGGAAAAACATTAATGGTTAGGGCACCATGGGAATTTTCTTGCAGATATATTAATCCATTGTACACAAATCAATAATTTTATGCGTTTATGCTGCATAATGTAAAGGTATATGACCATTTTCCACCTTCTCACTGAACAGAAAAATTAAATAGGCCGGTTTAGCTGCGATACGTTTTATTAACTATATAATTCCCTATGGTGAATGCAGTGAGTAAGTTAGGTAAGTGAGTGAATGATGAGTAGCAAGTGAGTGAGCGAGTGAGTAGCAAGTGAGTCAATACGGGACGTGAATAAGGGTGGTGAGTGAGTGAACAAGGGAGTGAGTAGTAAGTGAGCGAGTGGAGTAAGTGATTGAACAAGGGAGTAAGTGAGTAGTAAGTGAGCGAGTGAGTAGTGCGTGAGTGAGTGACGTGAGTAAGTGAGTGAATAAGGGAGTGAGTAGCGAGTGAGCGAAAAAAGTGAGCAATTAAATCACAATTAAACCGCATGCGGTTTGCAAAGGCTGCGATTATTTAATGCGCAGCTTCTCAGTGAAGCTCGGCTGTGATCAGTAGTAAATGCTGCTCCATCTGCACGTCAGAGGGCGCTCTTGCACAAGGTACTCCAAATATGTGCCGCAGAAGTACAATAGCCTGCGTCATTCCAGGAAATCCCTATGAACATTATACTAGCGGTGAGCTGAATAAACAGAAGATTGAAACGCTTTGATTGATTAACATGACTAAATGCTTGTCATGTTTGTCGTGTGTTGCTTTTTCAAAAGCACGTTATAAGAGACTCAACTCGCAGTGATTTTCAGATGGAGCAGCATTTACTACTGATCACAGAGCTGTCCTGCACTGACAAACTGCACATAAAAAAATTATCACAGCCTTTGCAATTTCATAATGCATCTGAGGGGGAGTGAGTGAGTGAGTGAATAAGTGAGTGAATAAGGTGAGTAGTTAGTGAGTAAGTGAGTGAATAAGTAGGTGTGAGTGAGTGAGTGAGTGAGTGGAGTGAGTGAGTGAGTGAGTGAGTGAGTGAATAAGTGAGTGAGTTGTGAGTAAATAAGTGAGTTAGTGAGTGAGTAAGTGAGTGAGTAAGTGAGTGAATAAGTGGAGAAAGTGAGTGAGTAAATAAGTGAGTGAGTAGTGAGTGAGTGAGTAAGTGAGTTAATAAGTGAGTAAGTAAGTAAGTAAGTGAGTGAGTGAGTGAGTGAGTGAGTGAGTGAGTGAGTGAGTGAGTGAGTGAGTGAGTGAGTGAGTGAGTGAGTGAGTTAGTGAGTGAGTGAGTGAGTGAGTGAGTCGGAATAAGTGAGTGAGTTGTGAGTAAATAAGTGAGTGAGTGAGTGAGTGAGTGAGTGAGTAAGTGAGTGAATAAGTGAGAAAGTGAGTGAGTAAATAAGTGAGTGGAGTAGTGAGTGAGTGAGTGAGTAAGTCAGTTAATAAGTGAGTCAGTAAGTAAGTAAGTAAGTGAGTGAGTGAGTGAGTGAGTGAGTGAGTGAGTGAGTGAGTGAGTGAGTGAGTAAGAGTAAATAAGTGAGTGAGTAGTGAGTGAGTGAGTAAGTGAGTTAATAAGTGAGTAAGTAAGTGAGTGAGTGAGTGAGTGAGTGAGTGAGTGAGTGAGTGAGTGAGTGACGTGAGTGAGTGAGTGAGTGAGTGAGTGAGTGAGTGACGTGAGTGAGTAAATAAGTGAGTGAGTAGTGAGTAAGTGAGTGAGTGAGTGAGTGAGTGAGTGAGGTGAGTGAGTAAATAAGTGAGTGAGTGAGTGGGATGAGTAAATAAGTGCGTGAGTAGTGAGTAAGTGAGTGAGTGAGTGAGTGAGTGAGTGAGGTGAGTGAGTGAGTAAATAAGTGAGAAGGTGAGTGAGTGAGTGAGTGAGTGAGTGGATGAGTGAATAAGGTGAGTGAGTGAGTGAGTGAGTGAGTGAGTGAGTGAGTGAGTGAGTGAGTGAGTGAGTGAGTGGAGTGAGTGAGTGAGTGAGTGAGTGAGTGAGTGACCGAGTGACAGTGACTGAGTGAATAAGTAAGCAAGTGAGTGAGTAAATAAGTGAGTGCATATCTATAAATGCCACAAATTAAGATGTACTGAGTGAACACGTCCAGATTAGTAATATTATTAATATATGTAAGTATAAATATAAATATGAATGTGTTTTATGTATGTTTTTGTTTTGCTTTGTGAAATGCTTTGGCAATATGTACCCATGTATGTCATGCCAATAAAGCAAAATTGAAATGAATTGAATTGAGTAGTGAGTGGAGTGAGTAAATAGTAAATAAGTGAGAAAGTGAGTGAGTGAGTGAATAAGTAAGTGAGTGAGTAGTGAGTAAGTGAGAAAGTGAGTGAGTGAGTGAGTGAGTGAGTGAGTGAGTGAGTGAGTGAGTGAGTGAGTGAGTGAGGTGAGTGAGTGAGTGAGAGAGTGAGTGAGTGAGTGAGTGAGGTGAGTGAGTGAGGTGAGTGAGTGAGTGAGTGAGTGAGTGAGTGAATAAGTGAGTGAGTAGTGAGTAAGTGAATGAGTGAGTGAGTGATTTTTAAGTTAGTGAATAAGTGAGTGCGTAGTGAGTGAGTGAATAAGTAAGTGAGTGAGTAGTGAGTAAGTGAATAAGTGAGTGAGTGAGTGAGTGAGTGAGTGAGTTTTAAGTTAGTGAATAAGTGAGTGAGTGAGTGAGTAAATAAGTGAGAAAGTGAGTGAGTGAGTGAGTGAGTGAGTGAGTGAGTGAGTGAGTGAGTGAGTGAGTGAGTGAGTGAGTGAGTGAATGAATAAGTAAGTAAGTGAGTGAGTGAGTGAGTAATAAGTGAATAAGTGAGAGAGTGAGTGAATAAGTGAGTGAGTTGTGAGTAAATAAGTGAGTGAGTAGTGAGTGAGTAAATAAGTGAGAAAGTGAGTGAGTGAGTGAGTGAGTGAGTGAGTGAGTGAGTGAGTGAGTGAGTGAGTGAGTGAGTGAGTAGTGAGTAAGTGGATAAGTGAGTGAGTGAGTAATTTTTAAGTTAGTGAATAAGTGAGTGAGTAGTGAGTGAGTGAATAAGTGGATGAGTGAATAAGTGAGTGAGTGAGTGAGTGAGTGAGTGAGTGAGTGAGTGAGTGAGTGAGTGAGTGAGTGACTGAGTGAATAAGTAAGTAAGTGAGTGAGTAAATAAGTGAGTGCATATCTATAAATGCCACAAATTAAGATGTACTGAGTGAACACGTCCAGATTAGTAATATTATCAATATATGTATGTATAAATATAAATGTGAATGTGTTTTATGTATGTTTTTGTTTTGCTTTGTGAAATGCTTTGGCAATATGTACCCATGTATGTCATGCCAATAAAGCAAAATTGAAATGAATTGAATTGAGTAGTGAGTGAGTGAGTAAATAAGTAAATAAGTGAGAAAGTGAGTGAGTGAGTGAATAAGTAAGTGAGTGAGTAGTGAGTAAGTGTGTGTGTAAGTTTACTGTGCTGCATGTGACATGATCTGTACATATATAGTATATATACGTTTGTTTGTTTTTATTATCTATATATAATATGTTAATACTTTGGCAACATTGTGATACACAGTCATGCTAATAAAGCAAATTTGAATTGAATTGAATTGAAAAGTGAGAAAGTGAGTGAGTGAGTGAGTGAGTGAGTGAATAAGTAAGTGAGTGAGTAGTGAGTAAGTGAATGAGTGAGTGAGTGATTTTTAAGTTAGTGAATAAGTGAGTGCGTAGTGAGTGAGTGAATAAGTAAGTGAGTGAGTAGTGAGTAAGTGAATAAGTGAGTGAGTGAGTGAGTGAGTGAGTGAGTGAGTTTTAAGTTAGTGAATAAATGAGTGAGTAAATAAGTGAGAAGGTGAGTGAGTGAGTGAGTGAGTGAGTGAGTGAGTGAGTGAGTGAGTGAGTGAGTGAGTGAGTGAGTGAGTGAGTGAATGAATAAGTAAGTAAGTGAGTGAGTAGTGAGTGAGTAAATAAGTTAGTGAGTGAGTGAGTGAGTAGTGAGTAAGTGGATAAGTGAGTGAGTGAGTAATTTTTAAGTTAGTGAATAAGTGAGTGAGTAGTGAGTGAGTGAATAAGTAAGTGAGTGAGTAGTGAGTAAGTGAATAAGTGAGTGAGTGAGTGAGTTTTAAGTGAGTGAGTGAGTGAGTGAGTGAGTGAGTGAGTGAGTGAGTGAGTGAGTGAGTGAGTGAGTGAGTGAGTGAGTGAGTGAGTGAGTGAGTAAGTGAGTAAGTGAGTGAGATAATATTTGTTTCGGTGCATACACAAAGTATCAGAGTCCTTATCCTTTGCAACACTTTTTGGTGTTATTGACTTATTTTATAAAAATTAATGATTTCAATTAGTAAGTTAAAAAAAATAATTCAATTAGCAAGTAAAAAAAAAAAAACTGTCAGTATACAGCAGATCTGCATTAGTAAATACTGAACACATATCACATATGCTGTAGCCATACTGATTTAATATATAAGGTGCTATGTATTGCTGGGCAAAGTGAGAATTAATGTAAATGGATATACGACTGCATTCACACAGTCAGTGTTTGGGACTGAATTGTGCATTTGAGTGAATGACAAATAAGAGTGTCCAAGATAAAGAAAAGAAAACTATTTTTTCAAATTTCTTAGAAACGTTACTTTTGTATTCATGTTGGTTTAATACGGTTTTGAAAAACTAGAATACATGCGAATGTGCACATCTTGATCATTATTTTCAAAAAAGGTTTTAATTTTCATCCTGGAAACATTCCATCATATCCATGTTTTTTTTTGTCCTGCATGTTGACAAACTCTTTTAAATTATATAATCCTTATTTTTTCATTAAAAAAATTATATTTATATCTTTTACTAGATTTTTTTCCCTTCATTTCATTCACTTCATTAGCTATGTTTCCATCCACCTATTCTTATGCCAATTTTGGGATGTTGCACAAAAAACTCTGGATGAAAACTTCAAGATGCGCATAAACGGGAGCGTTTGAAAGCAGGCATCTATCAGCAGATATATTAGGGATCTTTTTTGTTTTTTATTTTTAATAAATTTGCAAAGATTTCAAACAAACTTCTTTCACATTGACATTAAGGGGTATGGGGGTGGGGGGGGTTAATTTAATCCATTTTGGAATAAGGCTGTAGCATAAAATGTGGAAAAAGTGAAGCGCTGTGAATACTTTCCGGATGCACTGTATATAAACATAGTATGTATTTATTTTACAAGCAACTCAATTCAATTTCAAATAGTGCCAAATATAGAGTCTATAGATGAAACAGCAAGTGTGTGTGTGTGGTCGAGAAAGGCACAAAGAACAGCATGGCTTAAAGCTGACTGAGGATCCAGAGCATTGGTCCCTCTATCCTGTCTCTCTCTCTCTCTCTCTCCGGGCAGAGCTACAGAAGACTCTTTGTGTAAACAGAGAGAGGGTAGTTTGATCAGGGGAAAGTGCCTATTGTCTCTCCTGATGTCCCCTGACTGCAGTGCTAAATAAACTCAAAGCCACACAGAACGAGAGCTGAACAAACCTTCCATCCGAATCCACACACACACACATTCTGGCCTGATCTTGCGGTCGCGCCTGAGAGTCACCGAAATAATGGACATGTAGGACACCCACAGATCAGCCCATTTGTACTAATCCAGCCCAATTTAAACCCTGCGACCCCATCAGGACCTCAATCCCTCTTCAGAGCGGAAGCCTGCGGTCAAGCCCTCCTGACCACACAAACATAATATCAGCCCTGTGGATCAAGAGGTCTGGAGAGATGTTTCTGTTTGTATTGATTGGCAAGGATAAAGGGAAAGAAGGGAAAGAAAAAGTCGCCGTCATAAACATACGGTTCTAATTTTCACAACCAAATGAATGACCTCACTTGTGCTGGACTAGTTACAGTTCTTTTGTGCTCATGTCAGATAATAGTTTATTTGAATGAAAATAAAACATGAATAAAAGCACAAAACATCAATTCTAAGATTTTTGGACACCTGAAAATCTCGGAAGATTTGAATACGTATGAAAGCCTTTTTCATCATCAGTTTTGGTCGAAATAAAATGGACTTGCCGGACAATTTCATAGTTCTACCTCTCTTTTGCATATCCCCATGTAACTTGTGCAAATAATCCACATTAACTGTATAATTTTCAGGTTTCTGTGTGAAATTGTCAAGGGGTATTTCAGTTTGTTTTGTCAACTTTTAGGAATACACTGGCATATACAGAGGAACTCAGAGCTAACAGACATGGACTAAAATTATATTTTTCACAAAAACTTAATTCCGTCATACCTGACGTCCTTCAGACCTCCAGAATCCATTGACTGTTTTAGTTGGGGCGATGGTGACCACAGGCGGGGTGCCTGTGGGCGGGCCCAGGTTGGTACCCATGGCAACTCGCTTAGGCGTACTGACCGGAGAAATGTGATTGGTCACCGGGGAGGAAACATGCGATGACTCGCCACTAATAGAACCTGAAAAAGAGAAGGCAGATGAGAGATTATTGAGATATAGCATTAAATATATAACATATAGGGATTTTTTTTAAATCTTATTTTAATATAATTTGAATATTTGATTTGCATATTTGAATACGTTGAATATTTACTTTTATGTTAGGTGTGATTATATATTAGTGCTTTCAAACAGATAAATCAAGATTAATCCAATCAAACATAAAAGTCTGTTAAAAAATATATGTGTGTGTGTACAAACTTTTGTTAGGTGTGATCATGGGCGTCGGAGCAAAAAAACATGTGGGTGGGTCCTGTCTCAGAAACATTTTACTGGAGTAGATGCCATTTACATTAAGTACAAATATCCTGCCTTGTTTGCTAAACGTCTGGTTGGGCAAGACAAAATTACGGAAATCACTGTATCATTGAGAGCGCCAATAGTGTAAGGGTAAGACACACGGCATCAAGTTGACGCAAGGTTCGAATCCGCCTTTTGCCGAACTCACTCTACTCCCTTTTCCCATCACATATCGGATCGGAAAGGCATTTATTTATTTAGAAAATATTAGAAAAGTGGAAATAAAGCGTCTATGTGTTTAATAAGAAATGTTTATCAGTTAGGGATAGGTAAACAGACATGTGCTGAATTAGAGACCATTAAAGTGAGTAGGTCCAATATCATTGATCGTAAAAAGTGGGAGGGTCTTGTCCCACCCACATACAATGGTTCCGACACCCATGGGTGTGATTATATATTAGAGCTGTAAAATAGATTACTTGTGTGTGTGTGTGAGTTTGTGAGTGTGAGTGTGTGCGCGTGTGCGCGTGTGTGTGCGCGTGTGTGTGCGCGCGCGCGTGTGTGTGTGTGTGTAAACTTATGTTAGGTGTGATTATATATTAGTGCTGTCAAATTGATTAATCACGATTAATCACGATTAATCACGATTAATCGCATCTAACATAAAAGTCTGTAAATATATTATAAGTGTGTGTGTGTGTGTGTGTGTGTAGTTATGATTATATATTAGTGCTGTCAAATCGATAATCGTGATTAATCGCATCTAACATAAAAATCTGTTAAAAAATGTGTGCGTGTACAAACTTTTGTTAGGTGTGATTATATATTATGGCTGTCAAATCGATTAATCACACCTAACATAAAAGTTTGCAAATATATTATAAATATATATATGTGTGTGTGTGTGTGTGTGTGTGTGTGTGTGTGTGTGTGTGTGTGTGTGTGTGTGTGTGTGTGTGTGTGTGTGTAAAATGTTTTTGTGTGTGTAAAATGTCAGTTATGATTATATAATAGTGCTGTCAAATAGATTAATCACGATTAATCGCATCTAACATAAGTTTGTAAATATATAATAAATATATATATCTATATGTATGCGTACAAACTTTTATGTTATGTGTGATTATATATTAGTGCTGTTAAATCGATTAATCGCATCTCACATAAAAGTTTGTAAATATATTATAAATGTGTGTGTGTGTGTGTGTGTGTGTACAATTTTTTTATGTCAGTTATGATTATATATTAGTGCTGTCAAATAGATTCATCACGATTAATCACATCTAACATAAAAGTTTGTAAATATATTATAAATGTGTGTGTATGTGTGTGTGTGTACAATTTTTTGTCAGTTATGATTATATATTAGTGCTGTCAAATGGAATAATCACAATTAATTGCATAACATAATAGTTTGTAAATGTATGCATGTATGTATGTATGCATGCATGTATATGCATATGTATTACACACACAAACAAAACCAAACTTTATATTGATAAATTATAAAATACAATTCATTTATTAAATAAATAAATTACTTTCATAATTTAAATTAAACAATCCTGAATCTTCCACAGCTCTATAACGCAAGTTTCTGACAAAAGTGCGACGTTCTGCGAACTGAGAGAGATGTACTGTATAATAACATCAGAGGCAACAACAGGCTATCTAGACAAGTAGAAGAGGCGAAGAAAGGGGGATGTATTTGTATGTGTGTGCATGCCAGACAGAACTAACAACTTGTCAGATGAAGTGAACATACATCATCACTTCCCTGAGTGCCAACCTCGCCGCTATCAAAGTCCCGTTGGGCTGTCAGATCAGATGCCAGTTTAAAGAGATAAAGAAACAAACACTGCCATCTCCCTGCGGTAAACACACATGAACACGCACTCATTCCTCTAAACCCCCACCGTGGTAATGCAGCGCTTTACTGTGATCAAAGACAATTTGTGTGTATGTGTTTGTGTGTGTGTGTGTGTGTAAGCATGCACACATACATATATCTGAGTGGTCTAAGACACGCCAAAATCCAAAACAAAGACATTCTTTGTGTCTCACAACAAAATGTATAAAGAGAGAAACTTTACATCAATTCTGATTGGTCAAAATCAGCATTGAGCAATCAAATACGTTTGTATAATGTCTGCTAAATAATATTTCCAAAGTGTTTCAATGGCAACATACTGCATGGTACGTTTACTT
Organism: Gobio occitaniae; assembly: GCA_033150135.1. Classification (NCBI taxonomy): domain Eukaryota; kingdom Metazoa; phylum Chordata; class Actinopteri; order Cypriniformes; family Gobionidae; genus Gobio; species Gobio occitaniae. Next base: position 12,778 of record JARQWZ010007966.1, read on the forward strand.
TAATATCTCTCATATCATTCTACAGTCTATTTCCATAACAAATCAAGTTATATAATTAATTGCTGCAGTAAAAACAGCCCTGGAGGACTCCGGTATTTATTTCATGAGATGAACTTTTGAGAGATGACTAGAAGCAATCAAACAAAAAAAGTCACTTGAAAGAACAAGACACGAAGACCTGGATGAGAGAGGAAGACGTGTAAATATGTAAGCTTCAACTGCAGATCAAAAATGTATATAATACATAATCTTTCAATATTGTTGCTAGGCAGATTACTTCCTGCATTGTAATGATGGTTAAATTGGGATTTTAAAAGTGAGGAGGTACATAATTAAATAATTTAAGCTCAACTCAATAGTTAAAATCCATGTATTTTTATCTATTTGGCAATGGCAACTATAGCAGTCTAATAAGCAGGATAATAATGTACAGTACGATACAAGATCTGGTCACCCTTGCAATAATGAACGGCTGACTGTACATGATCCCTTCCACAATATGCACTTCTTGTGGTTTCGATTGCAGCGAGTGTGTGTGAGAAATGACTTTCCTCATTAAGACAGAAACCTACACAAGGCTTGAAAACCACACAAGCACAGAAAAAACCCATTGCCGCTAAAAGCAGTATCTATATAAGACACCCAACACAAAGAGTAAAGTAGGTCAGCCCTCCTCAGAGCGCTTGTGTCTGCCAGAGAGCTGATAAGAAGTCAATACTCCTGGTTTTGTAGTACTTCGCTCCTTTTGTGTTAAATTTTACTTTACTCTTTTACATACATGTCGATTTATACCTAGAAAGCACTGACAACTAATAATAAATGGTTTATACAAAGGGAAACGCCGCTTTTACTATTGCCAAAACTTATGGTTAAGACACAGTTTATGCTACAGAGATGTATGATACCTCATATCGTGGACTTCTTGTAGCTCAAAAATCCACATTGTTTACTTTGTAGGCAATATAAAACAGGTGAAAAATACCCAAAACTTACATTGAAAGTGTGACCTGTGACCATTATGACGTGTGAAGTGAATAACACTGATTATCTCTTCATCACGGCACATGTTAGTGGGTGGGATATATTAGGCAGCAAGTGAACATTTTGTCCTCAAAGTTGATGTGTTAGAAGCAGGAAAAATGGGCAAGCGTAAGGATTTGAGCAAGTTTGACAAGGGCCCAATTGTGATGGCTAGATGACTGGGTCAGAGCATCTCCAAAACTGCAGCTCTTGTGGGGTGTTGCCGGTCTGCAGTGGTCAGTGTCATCTAAAGTGGTCCAAGGAAGGAACAGTGGTGAACCGGCGACAGGGTCATAGGCGGCCAAGGTTCATTGATGCACTTGGGGACCGAAGGCTGTCCCATGTGGTGCGATCAAACAGACGAGCTACTGTAGCTCAAATTGCTCAAGAAGTTAATGCTGGTTCTGATAGAAAGGTGTCAGAATACACAGTCACAGTTTTTCAGACCAGTCAGGGTGCCCATGCTGTCCACTGCCGAAAGCACCAACAGTGGGCACATGAGCATCAGAACTAGGGTGACCACCCGTCCCGCTTTGCATTGTACCGCACAGCATTTTCACCCCTTGTCCCGCACGTCGCATATTGAGAAAATGTCCCGCATTTTCATCAGTCTGTTGGTTTTTAATTATCATAAGAAAACATGCATGCGTTCTTTTGCCTTTTTAAGAAAGCATTTCATTTATTGTTTTTGCGGCATCGTTTTTCACCTAGACATATTTAACAGCGCTTCGTCAGACGTAACATCCCGCCTTTCACAAGTACAACAACAGCCGTTTTTAAAATCCTATCCAATGGTTGAAAAGAAAGGAGTAAACACGGTCACTAGTAGGTTGTGACGGCTGTCAATCAAAATGTGGAGCGGATTCGTTCCATTTAGAAAACGAATGGATAATTCGGTAAATTGGTTATATTCTTAATATATAATATAATATATAAGACTGTCAATGAACTAATTTCATGTTGCTTTATATTTTATTTGTTCATTATTGGACTTGGTCAGATCTGATGCCTGCTGCTTTTGGGCTCAGTGATGTTGAATTTAAATGACATGTAAAATATTACATTGTGATGTAATGGTGTTTTCTGGAAGGGACTAAAGAACAAAGTATTTTTATCATCTGAAAGGCAGAATACATATGTTTTTATTAAGTTAGATAGACATTGTGTAACGGTTTCAGGTTATGTTTTAGTGTCGGTAACATGTCCCACATTGTCCCAGACAAACTTAGTAATTGTCCCACATTTGGTTTGTTTGATGGTGGTCACGCTAATCAGAACTGGACCACGGAGCAATGGAAGAAGGTGGCCTGGTCTGCCAAATCATGTTTTATTTTACATCACATGGATGGCCGGGTGTGTGTGCGTCGCTTACCTGGGGAACACATGGCACCAGGATGCACTATGGGTAAAAGGCAAGCCGGCGGAGGCAGTGTGATGCTTTGGACAATGTTCTGCTGGGAAACCTTGGGTCCTGCCATCCATGTGGATGTTACTTTGACACGTACCACCTACCTAAGCATTGTTGCAGACCATGTACACCCTTTCATGGAAACGGTATTCCCTGCTGGCCGTATTCCCTACGTAACATGCAATTAAGTGTCCGAAAACACATTCAGTTTACAATTTGCACTTAAGTATATCCTTGTAAAGTACATTCATTCTATAATAAGCTCTCTTTTTAAAGGTATGCGCTAATGTGTACTTCTTTTTCACGAGGGTAGCAATTGGCAAAAAACACCACAACAACCAAGAGCATCTTGGTGAGGTGCTAATCTAGTTTAACTTTACTTTTTTATATATTTACTATATCTTTATCTGAACGCTCTGGCAGTATTTTAATTGTTTACACTCATGCTATCAGTCAAACTCTTGAGGGAACAAGAAAGTGAGAGAAAGTTGTGCATACATGTGTGTATTTGGGTGGGGGGCGGGGAGGACGTCAGTTATGTACTACTACAAGCATCAACAAGGACACATTCACAAAAGCATGTGTGCATTCGGAGAAGCACACACACACACACACACACACACTAAAAGCCCCAAAGCCACCAAAGCCTTAAACAAAAGACAGCTTTCCCAAACAGGCTTAGCAATCTGAGACAGAGCATTGACTGTCATTGAATTACCCTAGTCAAAGAGTGTATGAACGCATAAAGTGACAAGCAATGGCAAAGCAGTATGCACAGTGTGATAAACTCACAGAGACAGCAGTAAAAAGACACTTAGAGAAGGTCTATAGAAATTACTGGCATACAAGCTCTTAACCAATCAATATAATCCCTTTCTCTCTGTCTCGAAGCTTTAGAGAGAAGAATATAATGATCACTCACAATGGATCATGTCGATAAACACATGGCCAAACCATGTATTCTCGAGAAAGCATTAGACGGTGCTAGATCATTCAAGATGCTTGTTAAACTGCTTGTTTTTCTCCACAACATAATGCAATTGAATAGCTTCTTTCAGTTTCAACCCATGTTGGTTTTGTGTAATGTAAAGGGGAAAAACTGACAGACAACAATTTTGTAGATCTTACACGCCACGCCAAGGCAACAGTACTAAACATTGTCTGAGAACCTGATATTGTATGTAATGAGCATTATCAGAGTTTTTGTGCGAGTGTGTGTGTTCAGGTTTTTTTGCCGTTGACTACAACAATTACACAGACAGATGGGCAGCTAAATGTTGTGCCAGCCATCTGAAATGCTGCAAACCCATATGCAAATATTATTCAAATCTATTCACAATTTGTTGTCAGAAAGCGCCACCCACACTCATACACACGCTGAGCAAAGAATGGCTGTCCATATTACACGCATACATATGGTGGTGTGCTTGTTTACATTCTGCATTAAAAGACTTACTGCAACTATGCTAATGGTAATTATGCTACAATGCATAATATATCAGTGACCATGTAAGTGGTTGCTAATGTTATTCTTGTTTTTGTTCAAAGGAGAAAAAAAAACAAAGAAACAAAAAAATCCAAAGCAAAATCACAAAACAAAAAAACTAAGCAAAGTAAAAAATGAAAACAAACAAAACAGAAACAAAAGAAAACAAATGAAAATAATATTACAAAATGCAAAACACAAACAAAAGAAAAAACAAATTAAAACACAAAATTACTAAACAAAATTACAAAACAGAAACAAAAGAAAAGAAAAACAAATTAAAACACAAAATTACAAAATAAATGAGACAAACAAAATAGACTGCAAAAAACAGAAACAAAAAGAAAAGAAAAACAAATTAAAACAAAACAAACAAAAAATACAAAACAGAAACAAAAGAAAAAACTCAATGAAAACACAATTACAAAACAAATCAGACAAACAAAAACAAACAAAACAAACAGAAAACAGAACAAAAAACAAAACAGAAACAAAGCAAAAATTAATGACTAAATAAAATGCAAAACAAAACAGAAACAAAAGAAAAACAAATGAAAACACAAAACAATTCATACAAACAAAATAAAATACAAAACAGACAAACAAAACAAACAGAAAACAGGACAAAAAAGCAAAACAGAAACAAAGCAAAAATAAATTACAAAATAAAATGCAAGACAAAACAGAACCAAAGAAAAACAAATGAAAACACAAAATTACAAAATAAAATACAAAACAAAACAGAAACAAAAGAAAAACAAATGAAAACAAAATTACAAAGCAAAATCATACAAACAAAATAAAACACAAAACAGAAACAAAAGAAAAGAAAAACTAAATGAAAACACAAAATCACAAAACAAATCAGACAAACAAAAACAAACAGAAAGAACAAAAAAATAAACAGAAACAAAGCAAAAATAAATGAAAATCAAATCAAAGCAAATCAGAAAAAAAAAAAAACGTTATAAAAAAGCCCACCAAATATCCGCCAAGATTCATCTCTAAATAATACAAAAACTGCTTACGATTTTAACCTACTGGGTAGAAACAGCCTGAAACAGCCTAGTAAAGATCTGCTGACTACAGCAACATATTGTTTTTTCAGCATGGCATCATGGGTGAGATGATAAAGAGAACAGTGTAAGGATTGATGGGTAAAGGAGGAGAGGAAAGAGCACTCACCTCTTGGCTCTTCGGCCTGTTTGGCTAGCTTGCGGAGGGCGGCAGCGAATCCGGAGTGTCCAGACTGGGACGCCGGGCTTCCGTTGGCGACCATTGCGCCACTGATGGGGGACGGAGTGAGGGGGCTTACAGTCGCCATGGTGCATGGTGCTGCGGAGATCATTCCTAATGCTGGGGACTTTGGCTCATGGCTCATACCTGCAGGGAGAGAAAGACAGAGACAAACACATTCAGTGGTAGATTCTGTTCAAATTGAAATGAATATTCATAGAGAAAACATAGTGGTTGGCGTTCAGCCCGAACCCAGTCCCGGTCTGAGATACTGCCTCGAATTTAAGATCGAATTCAAATCGCTTACTCTATTTTTATTTCCCCTCAAAGCAAGTGGAACCACATGCTTTGATTTTCACCAGCTCTGATTCAAACGAGTGAGTGTGTGCAAAACAAATTTAAGCAATAAATTTAAAGGGGAAGTTCAATAGCAATGAATTACACAAACTGATAAAATCACATTCATTTGCATGCATCGCCTGTAATTTAGCACCTGATAATGGTTTGGAACTGATCCAAATTCTCAAATATGACAGGATCGGAACACCAGCATGACATTTACATTACATTATATAGCTATTCATTTAACAGATTTAACCAAATTTTATCCAAAGTGAAATACTACAACAGAAGCGATCCATTCTGAAAGTGACAGTAACATTAGAAGTGCTGGAAACAAAGTTCCAAAAATTGGCAAGAAAAGTACAAGCTGCTTCAGAAATGTAGGCTTGACTAAACAAAAGTGTGTGTGTGATCATCTTTTTCTTGAAATAAAGGTTTGGAGAGGAGAATAGAGAATGCTTCCTTTAGGTTTACTGTAAAAAGTGCATTAAATACATCTACATTAACCTCTGACCCGACCTCCAGTCTCAAAAAAACATGATTTAATATGATTGAATCAGTCGGACTACATTTTTGGACTACACCCAACACATTTGAAAGTGAATTTCACATGTTAAGTTCCAACTCTAAACTGTGAGTGTTTTACAGCTTCCTTTCTTTGTGTGTGTATCTCTCTCTCTCTCACACCTCCAGCTATCACTCACTGCCAATGTCTCTACTAGACACAAACAAAAGCTTGCTTTATCGTGATAAACTGTGCCTCACCCCTTGCCCTTCTGCTGAACCGAGCAAAACAATTAATAATGAACTTAGGGCAGTTAGGAGAGCTGGCAGCAGCATCCTCTGCCATCAGCCACAACTTCATTACGACTTAATGGAGCCTTACGCATCCAAACATGCAGTGTAAGAGAGCATAATATGTCCTGCAGTTCAAATGAACAGATTCATCTTTTTAAAAAAAACACTATAATTCAGGCACAATGTAATATAATTCGGAAACAAAACTGTACAAATATTCATCCATCCATCCACACATCCATCCATTAATCAAAACCAAACAAAACAAAACCACACAAAACCAAACAAAAAACTAAACCAAACAAAAACAAACAAAACCACACAAAACAAAAACAAAAAAACACAAAACAAAAAAACAAAACAAAAGTGCATGACCTCTTAAGAGTTTTCGTAGTGAACTAACAAAAAAAATGAAAAAAAATGTAACATAATTTGAAAACAAAACAAAACTGTGAACACGTAGTGAACTAAAAATCGGAATCAAAATACAATAAAGCAAAAATAAAATAAAACATAAGAAATCAAAACAAAATATATGGCTTCTTAAAGCTTTTGTGGTGAACTAAAAATAAAATAAAAAAATAAAAAAAGCAAAATACAATAAAGTAAAAATAAAATAAAACATAAGAAATCAAAACAAAATATATGGCTTCTTAAAGCTTTTGTGGTGAACTAAAAATAAAATAAAAAAATAAAAAAAGCAAAATACAATAAAGTAAAAATAAAATAAAACATAAGAAATCAAAACAAAATTCATGGCTTCTTAAGAGCTTTCGTTAGTGAACAAAAAAACTAAAAAAACAATCAAGTAAAACAAAACTAAACAAAATGTATGGCCTCATACAGCTTTTGTTGTAAACTTAAAAAAAGTAAAACATAACAAACAAAAAACTAAGCAAAATGTATGGCCTCTTAGAGCTTTCGTAGTGAACTTAAAAAAAAAAAGTAAAACAAAACAAACAAACAAAAAACTAACCAAAATGTATGGCCTCTTAGAGCTTTTGTAGTGAACTTAAAAAAAAGTAAAACAAAACAAACAAACAAAAAACTAAGCAAAATGTATGGCCTCTTAGAGCTTTCGTAGTGAACCCAAAAATGTAATAAAAAAGCAAAATAAAATACAGTAAAAAACAAAACGGGTATTAAATGAATTAAAGAATCTATCTGTATCTTAAGAATACATTATGCAAAGAGGCTTCATAAAAAGTTTAGCTGTAATCCTCATAGGATAATTATCAAGTGCAGCATTATAACTAAGACACTGTATTCTCCCTGCCATAAAGGGAACCGCCATTTCAGTCGCTCTCCAATCCTGTTAGGGGCTTATCAATCAAATCATCATATCATGTGCTCTTGAAACACAGCTGTCTCTCGTCCACTCATTTGCGAGCTACAAACAGACCTCTTCTCTTTATCTCCCTCATTCTCCTTCTCTTGACAAACATTCTCAATCATTCTGCTACTGAACTCATACGAGTACCCCACCCCCTTTCCTCTCTTCTCTGCTGCTCACACTTTCCCTCCTGGATAGTGTCAGTTAGAGATAACAGAGAGTCTCTGGTCACAGTGGAAATGAGAAAAGCCACAGGTATTTTACGGCACACACAGCCATTCTGGGAGAGACATCCCACCCAACACAGATGAGCAGAGAGTGATTTATTAGCAGTAATTTCAAGGAGTGGGATAGAGATAACATTTATTTTCCTTAGGATGCCTTAAATAAGGTGGCCGAGAGAGTTCAACATGCTGCAAATGAAGGAAACGGATGCAAATAGGAAAAACACCAGCAAATTAAGAAACCACCTTAAACAGTTTGACTCACAACGCAAGCAAATGCAGAAACCTGGTGCAAATGCTCACAACACAAAAAAATACAGAAACCTGCTGAAACAAATACAAACAACTCAACATAATACAGAAATGCGCTGCAAATACTCACAATGCAACCAAATAGAGAAACACGCTGCAAATACTCACAACGCAAACAAATACAGAAACACTGTAAATACTCACAACCCAAACAAATACAGAAACACCCTGCAAATACTCACAACCCAAACAAATACAGAAACACTGTAAATACTCAACGCAAACAAATACAGAAACACGCTGCAAATACTCACAACGCAAAAAAATACAGAAACACGCTGCAAATACTCACAACGCAAACAAATACAGAAACACCCTGCAAATACTCACAACGCAAACAAATACAGAAACACCCTGCAAATACTCACAACGCAAACAAATACAGAAACACCCTGCAAATACTCACAACGCAACCAAATACAGAAACCTGCTGCAAATACTCACAACGCAACCAAATACAGAAACCTGCTGCAAATACTCACAACGCAACCAAATACAGAAACCTGCTGCAAATACAACGCAAACAAATACAGAAACCTGCTACAAATACTCACAACGCAAACAAATACAGAAACACCCTGCAAATACTCACAACGCAACCAAATACAGAAACCTGCTGCAAATACTCACAACGCAACCAAATACAGAAACCTGCTGCTAATACTCACAACGCAAACAAATACAGAAACACCCAGCGAATACTCACAACGCAAACAAATACAGAAACATGCTGCAAATACTCACAACGCAAACAAATACAGAAACCTGCTGCAAATACTCACAACGCAAACAAATATAGAAACCTGCTGGAAATACTCACAACTCAACCAAATACAGAAACCTGCTGGAAATACTCACAACTCAACCAAATACAGAAACCTGCTGCAAATACTCACAACGCAAACAAATACAGAAACACCCTGCAAATACTCACAACGCAAACAAATATAGAAACCTGCTGGAAATACTCACAACTCAACCAAATACAGAAACCTGCTGCAAATACTAACAACGCAACCAAATACAGAACCCTGCTGCAAATACTAACAATGCAACCAAATACAGAACCCTGTTGCAAATACTAACAACGCAACCAAATACAGAAACCTGCTGAAAAAAATAAAAACAATGCAACCAAATACAGAAATGCGCTGCAAATATTCACAACGCAACCAAATACAGAAACGTGTAGCAAATACAGAAACCTGCTGCAAATTCTCACAACGCAACCAAATACAGACATGTTCAGCTAATATAGAAACGTGCAGCAAATACAGAAACCTGCTGCAAATACTCACAACACAACCAAATGCAGAAACGTGCAGCAAATACAGAGACCTGCTGCAAACACTCACAACGCAACCAAATACAGAAACGTGCAGCAAATACAGAAACCTGCAACAAATACTCACAACGCAACCAAATACAGAAATGTGCAGTAAATACAGAAACCTGCTGAAGAAAAATACAAAACACAACCAAATACAGAAACCTGCTGAAAAAAATTCATACGCAAACAAATACAGAAACGCGCTGCAAATACTCACAACCAAGTACAGAAACACAGTACAAATACTCACAACGCAACCAAATACAGAAACAGTACAAATACTCACAATGCGACCAAATACAGAAATCTGCAGACAAAAAATACAAACAACACAAAGAAATGCAGAAACGCGCTGCAAATACTCATAATGCGACCAAAAACAGAAACACGCTGCAAATACTCACAACGCAACCAAATACAGAAATGCGCTGCAAATACTCACAACCAAACACAGAAACATGCTTCAAATACTCACAACCAAACACAGTCACATGCTGCAAATACTCACAACGCAACCAAATACAGAAAAAATGTGCTGCAAATACTCAAATACTCAATAGCAGGTTTCTGAATTTGGTTGCATTGTGAGTATTTGCAGAACATGTGTTGTCAAACTGTTTAAGATGTTTTCTTAATTTGCTGGTGCCTTTTCTGTTTGCATTATGTTTTCTTCTGTTTCAGTGCGTTGAGCTCTCTCGGCCACTGTACATAAAGGATTCAATCACCCAAAAATGACAATTCTGTCATAATTGAATCACCCTCATGTCATTCCAAACCTGTATGACTTTCATGTCACAAAAAGGAGACATTTTGCAAAAATGTCCAAACTGCTCTTTTACAATTAAATAAATGGGAATTACTGTAGAACTGTCAAGCCCCCAAAATAACGTACAATATAAGTACAAAAGGATATATATATATATATATAATATATATATATATATATATATATATATATATATATATATATATATATATATATATATATATATATATATATATTATATATATATATATATATATATATATATATATATATATATATATATATATATATATATATATATATATATATCAAAGTATTTATACCAAATATATCTGGTATGATTCCACTTTCATATAGATTATTTTTCCACCACATTCCTTTCACTGAATCGATAGAGGTTTGGAGATAAGCATCTCACTAAACTACATTATTGCTCTCACAACACAAAACATTGCTGCTTCGTTGCAATTTTTAGCATGACCTACAACCTTATTAAAGGAGTTAATTAGTCAGCTGGCATGCTTAACACAATATTCCACACCATTGCACATCCATTCACACACTGACACACCTACACCTAACACATAAGTGTTTTAATCCCTGATCTAGCAGGATTTACTGTAGGTCTGTGGCTTATCAACCTCACACCTTTGAGTATAGTCACATATAACACAAATATTGTACTAAAATCATCAGATCTCTAGCTGGCCGAGAATGAATGGCCAAATCTTTAAAATGGCTCTCTAAAAGCACCCAAGGCTTGTTATGTGAAGACCTCCTCTCTCACAAAGATGAAATCCTGCTGTGCTGTTTTTCCCAGAGGCTTTAGCTGTGGTTCGAGTCAGCAAAAACAGTCCCACAGTCCTCTGCTCCCCACTGGCTCTCTAATAAGCTTGTTCATTAAACAGTACAGCCAATGCAAATTGACCCAGCCCTTGTCGACATGACCGGCTCATGTAAATTCAATGGGAGAAACAGCAGGGATAAAAGACTGGGTGATGGATGATGTGTCAAAGTGCTTTGTTGGGCACAAATGAACACACTCACACACATGCATGTCCATAATGATGACAGACAAGCATTGATGCATGAGCAACTACAGAGATCTGCTACCCTCGGCATTCATTAAGACTAGATAAAGCACCTCACACACACCTGCCTTCTGCTCATTAACCCGTGTGTGTGCGTGTTTCACTGACAATATTAAAGATGGATGAGGATTAAGAAGGTACTGATACTTCCAGAGAGAAATGCACTAATTGGTTTTGACTACAATAGAGATTGATAACTAGAGAGAATGTTGATCACAAAGCTACTGGTCACAAAGGGCTTGAAGGTTGAAGACCTTAGACTGAAGTGCAAGTACCGAAACAACTCTACATGCCATAACTGAAGCCCTTACACTAGCCTTGAATGTCCTTGATTAACTTTGTATTGATTTTTCTGGATCCGTCTGCAGAAATGTACACTGTTATCTACAACCTGTTGATCTCAAAGCTGATTTAGCGCATTTAGGATTGTATTTTCTTGGGATAACAAGGCTTCCCAAGTTACCCTGAAAGGCTCACTCTGTTACCCGCGCTCCAAAACCACTGGTGCCCCACAAGGTTCGGTAATTAGTCCCTTAAACTTCTCCATTTAGACCAGATCACTCTGTACCAGCATCCAGTCATGTTGCTTCTCTAATCACGGCTTCTCTGACCACACTTGACCGTTTATCTCTCATCCTCTCTGAATGTGTCTAATAAACCTCACTGATAATGACCTTGATTTCAAGACTAGGTTACTCTTCATCCCAGACAAGAGCTTTCCCACGGTCATGGTCTTAATCTCTGGTGACGGTCTCAGTGTCGTCCCCTCTAGGTGCAAATAAAACCTTTGATGTTGTCCTAGACAACCAGATCTCCCAAGCTTTAGGTTTCTTTACAAGTACAAGTGGGCCTTTTATGGCAACTTTGCCAACAACCCACACTCTTGTCTTGGGTTTGTCAACTCCAGTCCTGGGGACACCACCTCCCAGAATGTTTTAGATGTCTCACCAATTAAAACGCCACCTGATTTAACTAATCAGCTTGTTGGTGTGTTAAATAGGGAGACAACAAAAACATTCTGGGATATGGGTCCCGAGGACTGGAGTTGACTTTATGTTATTTACAGAAATTATATCACGTTACGCCTCTTTCTAGGTCACTAAAGTCAATCAAATTTAGGATACCATTTCTGGCCGGGCAGAATGACTATCCCAAGAGGTCCCTGAGCACATATCCATGGAGGTGACCTGGGGTTACGCTTGCACTGTACTTGAGGACTTGGTGTTTCGGTCAGACGGCACTCTCTGAGGGGCCCTTGTGACTGCACCAAGGGGCCCACATATTCTGCTTGTATTGTATGCACACATTCCCTAGTGGACTTGCACTGTATGTGCAGAGGGTTTGGGGGTCCTTGTGGTCTGCTCACACTGTATTCCATGAGGGCCCTGATGTTAAACTTCTTTTGGTAGTCTCGGGCAATGTGGCCTGAGGTTTTGGAGAGCCCTGGAAGTAATGTCAAATATGGCTCGTTTCCACCGAGTGGTGCGGTATGGTTCAGTACAGTATAATTTGGGGCCGTAAACCCTGATCCAGCTTGCGTTTCCACCGGGAACATATGCTTATGATAGGCGTGGTGTAGCCATCAACGTCTTTCTGGCATGAAGAAGGACGCGACAAAGTAAACAACAATGGACGACATACAACAGATCTTGTTCTTGCTTCTCGCCATGTGGCTGTTTGTCACAAGAAGACAACGCTTTGTTTGAGCCAAAACATACTAGCTCCACCCTTTAGTACCGGACTACTGTGCTAGGTACCCCAACGGAAGAGTGCCAAAATAGTGGTATGGTACAGTTCGGAATTAAGGTACATTTCACAACTTCTGACAATGGAAACGGCAAAAATTGCGTACCGTACTGAACTGTACTGAACCATACCGCTAGGTGGAAACAAGCCATTATTTAACACAGCATACACCCCATGGATCAGCTACTTTAAGGGCGTTTTCACCCCCGAAAGTCCGCACCAAGGTCCGAACCAAAGTTCATGTTTTGATACATTTGATACATTCAGTTAGTTTTGGTTTGGTTTCACATTGCAATTATGCGAGCGGACTAAATAACTTTACATGACATACTTGCATCCTGTCGTCATCATCTATGTGGGCTGCATCTGGACATTGATTGGTTTGCAAACGAACGTGTGTCTGACGTCAGCGTCTTTGACAAGAATGAATGAACGGACGCATATCGTTGCCACTATTGAACAGTTACGTTTCTTCTTTTAGTTACGTTTAAAAGTGGACATTTCAAACTTTATATACACATATTTCTCATGTTTGTGAGACAAGTAGCCTGGTTTATTTGAGACGCGCTCCAGTTCATGTGCAAAGCATGTGATCGCTCCCGCAATTATTGTCTGCTACAGACTATTTGCTTCTTATTTATTAAATTCAGGCAATTATCTGATGAAACGTTGATTAAAATTAAGATACAATTTATACAAAACGAAATTCACATTAAAGAAAGGCTTTCTAAGCAAAATCATACAACATTTCTTTCAAAATCATTTCTGACCTTCTGTCTTCTGACAGATTGCGCATCTTTTCCCTTTTCATAATCAATGTAGCCTCGATGAAATTTAAAAATAGCATTTAAAAATAAACAGGAACTTCCTGTAAATGGTCTGAAAGTACGAGCCATACAGAAAATGCTTTCACACTAGAAACGAACCAAACCTTTGTTCAGTTTGATCCGGACCGAGACTACCTCTTTTCATCGGACCAAATTTCGTCTGTTTGGTCCGGATCGTGGTGCGGGGGAGGTTTCACACCTGTAATTTTGATTCGGACCAAATTCAGAAGTCAGCAAATCCGGACCAAACAAGGTAGGTGAGAAAGCGCCCTTAGTCTCTTAGCTCAATGTTTCCCAACCTCGGTTCTGGAGTACCCTCACCACTGCACATTTTTAGATGTCTTCCTAATCAAACACGTAACCTAGAACCTTGAGACACACCTTTTCAGGTTTCACCTCTTAAACTTCTTTCGCTCACACCCAGGATAATGTACAACTAAACCAGAGACTTGCTACCAGAATACTTAACATTCCTTTTTTCTCATTATGTACCTATCCATCGGCACTTCAATTTATTGACTCATTTGAAGACACAAGATGATTCACCTTTAGACACCAGAGCATAGCTATATATACACACAATCGTTGTAACATTTGCAGATCTTGATAATCAAGGCTCTTGTGGTATAACCTTAGCACTTGACCCATATCCTCAGCCTCCTGTTCTGGTAATCTGGTACTTTCTTGTTAGTCATTTTGAAAGGGTTATGAACATAAATGAAGCATCACAGTCTGTAGTACACTTTCGCCTTGTTTTAAAAGGAAAAGCAAATGACAATGTGAGTAATCTTCAGCAGGTTTTACTTAACTTCTCTATGCACAGAACCACATCAAACATGCAAGGTACCTCATAGTTACCGCATTAAACTATAAATGCTGCAGATACAGTACAGAACTCTAGTTCTCCCAAATACTAATTTCTTTTATTCAAAGAAATACATAGCCACCTAATCTTGTTCGTCAATGGTTCAGACGTTTATTTCTAAGATATTTAGATAGACCCTTCACTGATATGACAAACAAGGGTTTGCATTGCCAATAAAGTTTCATGGTTAATGCATTTATTTCCAAGATATCCAAACCAGCTTCAAACAATTCGCTCAGAAGTTATAATGTCAAGCTTTAAAGGGTTAGTTCACCCGAAAATGGAAATTCTGTCATTGATTACTCACCCTCATGTCGTTCCAAACCCGTAAGACCTTGAACGAAGGTCTTAGGGGTTTGGAACGACATGAGGGTGAGTAATCAATGACAGAATTTCCATTTTTGGGTGAACTATCCCTTTAAGACACCAAGTTTACACTTACTAGAACTTCACCTGGCAGGTACGGAAGCATGTGTTATCTGACATAGTGTAAACAATTACAACATACAGTAAATACAGCTTTGTGTGTGTTTGGGCAGCAGGAAATGTCTAACAAAAAAGTGAAAGCTTTTGTTACAACCCACGCTGTCCCATCTAAAGGGATGCTTGGCATCTGTAAGCCCCTAAAACTGCTGACGGACATCAAAGTATGCTGGGTAAGTGTTTATGCTTTGGGAATATGCCCACTGTCACTATGTATGCAGTGCTGATTGGTCATTTTGGATATCTAGGGTTTCTGAGGTCAAACATGGGAAGAAAAAAAACATGGTGTTCCTCTCGTCTTTTCATGTCTTGTCATTCTCATTTCTTGGACAACTGGAGGCACATGTTTTTGGTCATTAATTCAGGCTTTTGACCACTCTCTCTTTCCCACTCTTATCTGCGTCATGGCATCTTATTACATGTGGTTCTTTTAAGGCCACATGTTCCAACTTTTTCAATAATTCATGTCGGTTTTTTCTTAGGTTTTAAGATGCCAAAAAAATTGTAATAGTATTAACATTCTTTTGTCACTTCAGCCCAAACAGACATGTCCAAAAGAACAAGGACCGCTGTAGTGCAAACACCCGATGTGTGTGTGTGTAAATACATATAGCAGCTGACCAACATCAGTTAAAGGAGCAGCCGAAATCTGAGCTAATCCCAATACAGTCGGTCTCTGAGGGTTTAACACTGCTGACTACACACACACACACTTGGCACAAGGTTTTTCATTTTATAATCCATCCACAACACCCTGTTAATCAATCGGAAAACCAGAGATTATCAAAAACACTACTCCAGCTATTGAACCACAAAACCAAGCTGTTGAAGTTACTGTGTTGCCTCGCACCTCACAATAAAGTGTGGTCATAATACAATAAATAACAATAAAATATTTTACATTTGAATACATTTTTTGTATTTTTTTATTTATTATTACTGTGATTTAAAGTAGATGTAATATATTTTTCAGGCACGATATTAGTTATATTTTTAATGAAATGCGTTTCATTATTTAAATGATTAATTGAATTTAATTAGGTATTTCTTCAAATTCTTGAAGTTATTCTAAAACACTTAATAAAATGATATAGTTTATATATATATATATATATATATAGTTAGTTCTGTCATGTCATATTATAAATATAAAAAAGATATATATAGATTCCACATAAAATAATGACAAATTGCTTATGTTCCTTGGATAAAAATGATTGCAAAGTAATATGATTAATATAACATAATAATATAGTATAATACTGTATAATGATTAATCGCATCCAAAATAAATGTTTGTGTTTACATAATATGTGTGTGTACTGTGTGTATATATATATATATATATATATATATAATATATATATATATATATATATATATATATATATATATATTAGTGTTTAATTAATATAAATATATATATAAAAATACACACACATATGTATTTAAGAAATATTTGCATGTATATACTGTATATAAAGTTATGTCATTTATATTGTATATAAATATCTTATATGTAAATATAACACATTTTCTAAAAATACATGGCATGTGTGTATATTTATTTATACATAATAATTATACACAGTACACACACATATATTATTTAAATATTTTGGATGCGATTAATCATTTGACAGCACTATGTGATAATAAAATATAATTCATATAATATAATTAATATGCACATACACCTGATCAAAGAAAGTCATACTTTACATAAAATACCTTTATGTATCATATCCTACAACACTCCAAGGCATTTTCAGGCAAATTGAATTGCTTAAAAAGGTCAAATAACAAATAATTGACTTGTCAAATGAGCATTCAAGAACATAAAATATTCGTTCTCAAGTTGGTTAATGAGCAAATACGAGTCTAGTGGAGTCAGATGGTCAACGAGGAGTTTCTTTATAGCACGTCTGCTACACACACCACCCCACCCCACCCCAATCCTCTCCCACTAATACACTACACTCCCAATACACCAACAATCAAACTATTAGTGTTGTATCGTACCACAAAACAAGCTCATATTTATCGTAATAATACACTTACATTGTGCTTTGGCATTGGTATGTTTTCAAGCAGTGATATTAGGTTTTTGTCTATTTGAACTTCAATTGCAATGGTTACTGACTTCATGAAACCTTAATGTGTGACTTTGTGAGCGTGTAATTACTGTAACTTCTCATTTAACAACTCCTTCTCATAACATCCAACTCATCCAGTCTTTCCAGTTTAACACAAACCACAAGTCGTATTTCAGTTTCGCACCTAATCAAATAAAACCTCAGCCGTTAGTTATTTAAAAATGATCTTTCAGGGAGACATTTGCAGCTCTAACACATAGGTATATATAAACAGGTTGCTGGGTAAATATGACTTTCCTCTAACGGTGCACTGACATTTATGTGACCACACGAAAAGCCAGAAGAGGAAACAAGAGACTTCAGAAACTTCACATCTATATGTGTGAAACACACAGGATGTGACCAAACCAACAGTTACTGGTTTAGCAGTATGGGTTTTTAATTGGACGATATACTGATATTTACAAAGTTGGATGGCCAATATCAGATGTACACAAACATTGCTGAAAAGCTTATTTTACACAAAATCCATGCTTATTATTCATAGACAAGCGAGCCTGTCAGCAAATCTCAAATTGGCCAAAAATTTAAGAATAATAGAGCCAATATACTAACCTAGAATACATATTTTGTACTAAAGTCTGTCTAAAAAATGACATTAAAATGTTTTAGTGAGTTCTCTCTGTGCTTTATGAGATCAGGCTTATCCATTAAGCGTTTTTTTCTTTTCTTTTTTGGACAAATCCACATCAATTTTTGTGTTATTAAACCAATTTTCACAAGATCCAGAATATATGTCTGAGATGGATGGAAAATTAACCTTGAGGTGATAGAAAAGCAGAAGGTCATATAACTCACTGTGACTCCCTAAGCACTAACTCTCAGCCTGGAAAGCCAACATTTTACTCAAAGACTGTTAAACAGTTTTGAATATTAATGAGTCTCAACAGAAAGCCAAAGGTCACATCAAGCAGATAATTTTTTTAATAACAAAGCCAATAAAATC